>OY101440.1:133763065-134065565 GCA_956483585.1 Gymnocheta viridis | reverse complement strand
CAAATACGAAAATCTCTCATCTGCTCGGAAAGTCATTTTACGTGTGTATAAGTTGGCTTTTTGCTATTATTATTTTAGATGACATTGTGACCGATTGGTTAATAAGTTGGCTTAGGTTCGATAATTGAGACTGACAAGAATAAAAATAATTAAATTGAATTAAAAACAAATAAGCAGATCGAATTCATACAAGGTGAACTCGAAAACGCAGCTGACTCAAGGCCGAGGCACACAGAATCTGTCGCCTTTTTCAACTGACAACTAAGTAAAACCAAAAAAATAAAAGGGAAATGCTACATGAGATAAAAACCAACGTGTAACAATGGATTAATTTAACGTTAATTAGTGATGGTAAAATTTGAATATTGATAGTGGTGAAGTTGTGTTCGCTGTAAAAACAACTAACAACTAACAACAACTCTCGTATCCTTTTTCGAGTCTATTTGTATAAATACAAATTTGAAATCGCATTCAACCGAGCCACCTAAACAGTGGCGGATACATGGAAACACACATGAACACTGATGATGGGAGTGTAGCGGCTCCCGAAAAACAACGTTGTTGTTCTTCTGCCGTGTAAGTTGAAATTAATTGATGTGAAAATTTTCCCTTGTTCCTTTGGAATAATGTCTCATGTCCAATTCTCTCTGACTAAAAATCTTTCAGTCTTTAGCCAAAATAAAAATCACTTTGGATTAAAAAACTCGAAAAAAAAATTATAATTTAATTTTCCCAATAAAGCAAATTATTGTCGCAATTGAGATTTGGTTGATATGAAGCGAAAAAAATTGTTGCAATATGCGACGATAATGGGATCGCTCAAAATTAATTGTGCAAAGTTTTTACATGTGCACGATAAAAATTGTTGCACATTGTGCTGTTTGCGTCGATAGTGGGATATTACCTTTAGAGGGGGAATGATTTTTTGAGATATATTACTGGCTAATTACATCTTCATAGCACTATTAAACGTTTATGAATATTCTTTTGTCGATTTCTATTTATTAAGCTCTTATAAAGTGTTTTTGAATATATTTCTTGGGGCTCTGACATACATATAATGGTAATTGCAAACAGAATGTCAATTGTATACATATACACACACATACATATATACATTTATTGCCATCTCACCTGTTAGTTGGTGGGGAAAAGGAGCAGTAATGGCTTTTTAAAGTTAAATATGTTTTTTGTAAACATTTTGGAGATGAAAAAATAGGACAATTAAAATTGCTCCAAGTTGAATGCATGTTTATGAATAATTAGTTTAATAGGCCTTCGGAAATCAAATTAATGTGTTCAAAAAACATTTGAATGAAAATTGAAATTTTTTTATACGCTGCTATTTTAAATAGCCATGTTGGGTTGAATAAAGATACAAAATAAAAAAAATAAAACGTTAACTAGGAATTATAAAATATACACAAAATCTTGATGAAAAGCATTTTTGTCCACACACACGCATATACAAGTAACCACAACTACAGATGCATATATGAAAAAGGGTAAACTTTAAATTTGAAATCCCTACAAAAGCACCAAAAATGGGGTTTATGCCATGCATGTGGGCTGGGGTAAGTGTTTGTGTGGGTGCTTAGATTACAGATACGGTCACTTTGTATGATTTGTAAACCCTTGTCAAAATATTTATATAATTCTTCGTATGCACATACATACACTAACACACTAATATATTTGCTAACACACACACACACACACACACACAAACATATGCCTGCATACACATATGCGCTTAAATGTACACTTTGCTCATTTTGCTTGTATTATTGTTATTACAATAAGCAGAAAAAAAAAGATTTTAAAGAATAAAACGTAATGGGCTATAATCAGCTTAACTTTTTTTGTCCATTTACCATTTTCTTTTTAGTTAAAAATTTCCACAAAAATACACAAAAAGGAAAAAAAAGCAGAGGCAAAAGCTAAAGGTCTTAATGGCCAATGATTATTTCAGCTGGCAACTGAGCGTGCATGTGTTACATACTCCTGTCAGCGACAAAAGCTTATTGAAATTTCACAATTAAAAAAAAATAATTATAAAATCTTTTTGGCATTCTGCTCTGACCATTTTTGATTTTTATGAAATAATTTTAATAAAATCAGATAACAAAGGAAATTTATTTCCAACATTGTAATTATAATATATATATTTTTTGAACACATTGAAATATTATTTTGATAACTAATGCATAATTCTTCATTAAAAAAGGTAATAATTAATTAGAAAAGATTCATTATTTTCTATTTTAGAATTCCTCTTATGGCATAAAATAAATGTACGAGGCACTAGAAGCTTTATAAATTTGCGATTAACAAGTGAAAAGTTTAATAGAATAAAATATATGTTTTTCATTTTTTAAATTCAAAAGCAAATTAAAAAAATTTTCAGAAGTCTTACGATATAATGGCTGATACATTTGGAGCTATTATTTTATTATATATGAGTGAGAAAAGCTTTCTGACGTCTATGCTTTAAGCAAGGTGCGAAGATTAGAATATTCCACAGCTATTTGTGCGATAAGATCGCCTGGGTTGGAGACCATGCTCAGCTTAAATTCTCTTGATGTTTACCTCAAATATATTTCGGCCAGATTGGCGCCCAGGCTCAGATAGTTGGATGATTTAAGCTACAAGTGTATTTGATATGGAACTAAAGGGGTTTCCAATAAGTACTTGACAACTTTGAGTTCAATTTGTGAACGGACTATTTCACTGATCATCCAACTGTTACTTTACTTTTTTGCAGTGAACTCAACATTTTCTTCATGGTAAAGTACACGAACAAAGAACGTATACAAATTATGAAAATGTACTACCGAAATTCGAAGACGGTACCGCAACTTTAAGAGCGTTAACTCCAATTTTCGTTCGTTATTTTCGCCCTAGTGGACAAGCAATAACGAGTTTAGTGCAAAAATTTGAATCTACATATTCATTGTGTGATGTTGCCGTGCCAGTGAGACAACGGGTTGGTCGAAGTGACGAAGATATCGCTGCCGTGCAGGCGTCCGCAGCAAACAATCCAAATCAGTCCATTCCGCGCCGTTTTCAAGAACAATACAAGATCAATAATTGGGGTGTGGAGAAGATGCGCCAAGATGATAAATTTCATCACAAAATCATCTTCAGTGACGAAGCTCATTTTTGGCTCAATCGGTTCGTTAATAAGCAAAATATGCGTTATTGGTCTGGTGAAAATCTACATGTGCTTCATGAATCACCACTTCATCCACACAAAATATCTGTCTGGTACGGTTTGCATGCCGGCGGCGTCATTTGGTCATATTTTTTCGTCTACAATAACGATCGTCACGTTTGAATGGCGATCATCATCGCGCCATGATTACCGATTCAACAGAACGGTGTCACAAACCACACAGCACACGTTACAATCGATTTATTGAAGCGTAGGTTTGGTGAGCGTGTTATCTCAAGAAATGGACCAGTAAATTGGCCACCTCGTTTGTGCGCTTTAACGCATCTAGATTTTTTTTCTTTGGGGCTACGTCAAATAAGTGGTCTATGCCAACAAGCCGACGATGTTGGAAGAACTCAGAGCCAACATTGAACGCGAAATAGTGACCGTTACGGCCGAAATGTGTGACAGAGTCATCGAAAATTGGGTCCAACGAATCGACCGCTGCCGATAGGTCGGTGGTGGCCATATGAACGAAGTCGAGTTCCATTCATAAATGTTTTGATTGTATTTCAAGTCTATCATAAAGTTTGGAAATATCTCAAATGGTTTGCGTTTTATTAAAAAAAAAGTAAAGTTCTTATTGGAAAACCCCGATATTTGAGCAGAGCGTGCGTGAACAAACAAGCCGAGCAGACAAGCCGACTGAATCTCCAAGTAGAGAAGACTAGAAGAAAAACCTAGTAATTCCGATCTTTACGGGCGTTTATAAAATAAATTCAGCAACTGGAATATCCTGAATTTTCGATTCATAGGTTCCCGAGACCTGCACTTCGTTTTAGGAAAAAGATTTTTGCTATAACCGAGGCTGCCAAAACAATTGAGTGGCTTATTTTGGATATCGGTGTTGTCAACAGTTGTGCGAAAAATCAGGACGAACTGTGTGCTGCCATGTACTGAGTCTCTGAGCCCGTACAAGCGGCATCATCCAGGTCCAGAATAAAAATTATTAGCATTCTGCCGAATATGAAACCTTGACAGAAAGTCACACGGTGTATTCAGTTAAGTATCAGGTTCAGCGAAAACTATTGTTTCGCCCGAGACAGGCTTGTTAGTGCGAGTTCTCGGTAGTTGTTGTATGTCCTACTTCGAAATACGTTAGCAGAATGCATGATTTTTTCTTTACTCTTTCATGCGATTCAAAAAGAAAACTGTTCACATTTGAGTGTTATTGACACTTCAAATCCAAAACATTTTTTTTCGATTTGATATACAGGATAAACGAAAATCATTAAAAATTAAATTTATATATTGATACAACTATTATATGTTTGCCACTAACATACAATATTTAATAACACTATCATGCCACAGCGTAGTTTTTTTTTAGAAAAAATTTAAAGTTTTGTCGGAGTTGCATTTTAAATGTATTTTAAGTACGCGAGCTTCGCAGCATGTCATTATTCTAATAAGAATGCAAATGAATTTAACATCAATGAAAATTACTTTGATATTAAAGTTATTTGATTCTGAAAGCAAATAGTTTTTGTTTTCAAAATTTGAATGGTTTTGTGGTTTTCTTAGAAAAATTTTCTTAATTTTTTTAAAATTTAGTTTAACAAATTTTAAACCCAATTTGCTATTTATTCCTTTTTGTAATTTTGAACAATGTTTTTGTGTTGAAAGGGCGGAGATTGTATAAACAATATGATTTTTTCTCTTATACTCTGTGCACTACAGAGATTGGATAAAACTATTCAGTTAATAGTGAAGCTATGAAATCTTTTTAAAGTATAAAATAAAATGTATACAAACTTCATATAAATAAAAGAGGAAATACAATTTCTTTTGAGTTTAACATTTATTAGATAGAAGTTGATCACAAGATAATTAAAATATTTATTTATTATAATAAAAGTATTATTATTGATTTTATTTTTATAGAAATTGCTCGCTTGTTTTGAGGTTCGTAGCGTTCAGTCAGTCATGAATATCTTTAAGCCAATGTAAAATTTTCAAATCGTTTGTGATCTCGCACATTTAATTTGGGTTACAAGTCCAATAAAAGTCGACCCCTATTACCCAAATTCCATGTGCTAGAACAATTTTCTGTGTCTGTGTCTGTGTCTGTGGCTGCTTGTGTCGTTCTGTGTTTCCATCATCAAAAGCTTATTACTTTCGGCTATTCTACTGGTTGGTACTAACAGTTAAAACAATACAAAAACTATAAAACAACAATAAAAACAAAAATAAAAAAAACACATTAAAATCAACAAAACGAAAAAAGGACGAAAAATAAAAGGAAGAGATGTAGCTTAAAAAAACAAACATAAAATAAGTTACAAGTCCATTGTAGAAGAAATGATGCCCAAAGCGTATTAAGTAGAATTCAATTGAATTCAATTTTTGCCATTGTATTGCAACTATTGTGGTCAGTTTTTACTCAAAGAACAATAAAAACAATTGTTTAAAATTTGTGTATTCCGTGCACCTGGAATTATATTAACTTTTGCAGGTGGGCAACGGGAAGAAGGATGTGGTGGTGGCCATATTATACGAACACATATAAACCTCAAATTCATTTGCTTGTTTTTTTTTTTTTAAATAAGTTATTAAAACACAAAATGTTTCTAAAAACAATGATGCACTGTTGCGATTGCTATTGTGAAAAGTGGAAGTTGAATGCCTGGTGGAGAACTGAAGGTTTTGTTTTTATTTTTAAAAGATTGACGAAAAATTATGATTTTAGGGAATAATTTATATAAAATTTAAATAATTTTAAAGCTTTTTACGCAGGTTTTGCGTTTACGTTTTGTTGATGTTGCTGTCACTGTCACTGTTTACTTGTTCTACTCTGTTCTTTTAAAATTAATTGCTTTCTATAAAAAAGTTAAAAAATAAGTAAATTTATTTTCAAAAAGGAATCATCAAGATTCTACTTGAATGCCTACGTGTAGAGGGCAGGGCAGCCACTCAAACCAAATTAAATTTATATGAAAAAAACTATTAGGAACAGATTTATTTAAGGCGTGTTAAAATTAAAAATTATAAAAGTGGCTAAAGTTAATGAGCAGTGACTAACTTAAACAGAAAACGATACGTTTTGAGTTGAATTAGTTTTCGAAAAAAATCGGTCATGCAATTCACACTACTTCTGCTGAAAAAATGTGATTCAGAAATTAAAATCCGAAGAGCGAGCTATCAATTGGACAACCTTCGATTCAGCTTAATAAGCTTCAAAATAAATTGTGTGTAACAAGCCGCTCGAAAAGAAATATACTACGAGATGCTGAACTTATGGGTCGAATTCCAAGAAAAGTACCTCTCCTCAATCTCAGTTCAGACTATGAAAGTTTTCTTTCTGAAATTTAATTTTAATTTAATTTAATTCTCTTTTAAACTTTCATTAATGTCTACACATTGAAATTTTTTGTTGTAATAAAATTCAAGATTTTTGCATGTTCATATTCACATTCATTTTTGCTGGCACCACCATGAAAGAAATTAAAAGTAAAAGAAAATCTATTATAAAGCTGCAGCCATTAAAGTTTAATATAATATCTCCAGTTGTTCTAAGAAATATTTGGGTAAAGTTCACTGATGATCTGCATTAGTAACAGTGAAATGCGCATAGGAACAAGCTATACCCCTCAATAATCAATTTCAATTTGTTTTTAACAAAATTGTTAGTGTTTTACTATATATGTAAAATATTAATTTTGGGAAAAAGTGCGAATAAAAAATTTAAAATACTAAAATTTTGGCAATTCCCGTAAAAAGCACCAAAAATAACTTTCATTCTTTCCATTTCGGATCACATGTTTTTTTAGCTTGGATAAAATTTTATTAAGAACTTAGAATTAAGATTTTGTTTACCTTCTAAGATATCCACATCTTTATTTTAAAAATTTGAGAATTATGCGAAGAATTATAAAAAATGGTGCAATAGGTCTTAAGTTAATCCGAAGACTTCCCTTAAAAATTAAATAATTTTTTAACAATGGTAATTAGTACAGTCGTACGATGGCAAAAAAACGGATATTACAAATTTATGTTATTTTTCATTATTATTATTATTTAATTTTTTGTCTGGGGGCATAAATGTACAAAATTTTAAACCCTAAATGAAATGTCATTTTTTCCTAAAATCAATGAATTTTTTAAGTAGGAAAAAATGTAGGGAACTTTTTTTGTGTGTAGACAAAAAGGGGGATTTTTTTTGAGAGATGTAGGGGTTTTGTTAAATTTCTGCTGGCACCACTGGTTAGCATCGAAATTCCCATATTTAATTTATTTCCTAAAATTGAAGAGTTTTATAATGCATATGTACATATTTATTAGTTTCCGCACAAACTTTAAGATAAAAAATTCTTTACTTTTTCACATTCCTGAAAGCAACAAACAAACAAAGAATTCCTTTAATTAAAAAATTTATTTAAAAGTACAAAAATGTGAAATAATAATAAAAAAAAATAAAACAATAAAGAAAATATTAATATTGTTTGTTTACTTCACAAAGAAAATTTACACCTCAGCTGAGGAGTGAGAAACGTTTTATGCATTTAAAGGAAAAATTCTTTCACAAGAAAAAGGAGAAAACCCAAAATCTCTTAAAAGTCAAAGGACAATAAAAATCATAGATATTTTATTAAAAACGTATAAGTGACAACAAAACTAAAGTTAAAAAAAAAAAAGCTTTTAAATAAAATGCTAAATGACTTTGCAAATTTTGCCATAGAGACTGAATGTGCTGAGGTGGGATAAATGCGAAAGCTAAAATGTAATAGAGAAAAGGAAAATTTAAATAATAAAATACAGGATGCAAATCTGTATTCAACTAAGGATTGATGCAATTTAAAGCCGTTAAGTCAAGGATATCCTTCGTATTTTAGTTATGTTTTATTTAAATCTATACAAAGCCATTGAAGAAATGTACTTCAACACTCACTGAAACTTGTCCTTATTAGTAACCCAGCAAATATATTTGATTGTTTTTTATGGGATTTTTGTTTTTGATATTCTACCGATCTATCTATTCGTATATATCAACTAACTATTAAACTGTTACACCCATTTCGACAAATCTGTTTTATGCGCTTTAATGCATCGATTGCTATTAGATAAATTAAAAAGACAAACTATGAATTTTTGGCTTATAAAGTTAGCTTTGTTGTTTTTTTTTTTATTTTTTATTAGGCATTTGAGAGATTTTGAAATTTGACATTTGGTGCTGAAGCCCCAGAATTATGTCGACCGGATTTATTGAGTTCAAATATAATTTTTTCGTCACAAAGTAATTTTTGTATGCGGTTAAAGTTCGTAACATTTTTATTCTGAACGATTTAGACGTTAAACAATATTCCAAGCAACAACAGAAATGATAGTTAGTTCCAACTTAAACATCAGAGCATAATAATGGTGTTTTTCGGAGGCTGCTGCAAATCCTCATCAGTGTTCATATTTTTGTAAGACAGTCAGACCTGTACTTTTGTTTTGTCTTTTAAACGTTTTTCGTCTCATTCTGAAGCATTGACTCAATAGTCAATCAATGATTTCTTGTGTTTTTTCCATTGACAATCTTAATACCAGCCGGGCCACCAAGCAAAACATAATTCGGTAAAGAGCATAAAACGCAAGAGTGGATTTCAGGAGTTCTAGCTTCCATTACGAAGGCTTACGGCAATTGGAAGTTCTTATATGATGCTTCTTATGAAGCTGCATATGTGGCATGTTACTGGGTTACTTACTTCTTTTGCTGATTATTCAAAACAATAACAATGTTTGCGCTTGCATATGCATGCATAAATAAATAATAACAATTCTTTGTTTTTGTACTTATTATATTTTTTACGTTTCTATATTATTTTAATATAAAAGCACTTATTCGTATGTACTAGCATGTTCACTAAAAAGCACATCAAAAGTGAAAGGTGATGAAGAACGGGACCAACTATTTGTAAGGACTCAAGATGAAGCATTTATTTTCGCTGACCTCAGGTGCTTTTTTGAAATGGAGAACTTATATTTGTGACTTTTAATCGGTTAGCAGATTATAATGAGTTTTTAGTTTTTTCTAAAACCAACAAGAAGATAAAATATGAAAAGTTTACGACTTAAAATTATCTTTGACAGTTCATAAGAATTAACAAATTTTCAGTTTTAAACTTGAGATTATTCTGTTTTACGGCTACTACTAATAATTCGGGAATAGCACATAATAACAAACATTTTTGAATGAAAATCGCTTTATTATTTTTCGAAATATTCCCCTTGAGGATCAATACACTTTTGCATTCGTTCAAACCATTTGTAATAGCAATTTTTCAATTCCTCTATAGACACCTGCAAAACATAGTTTTCGAACGCTTCAACTGCTTCTTCCGCGCTCGTAAATCATTGACCACGCAGTTTAACTTTGATATTCGAGAACAAGAAGAAGTCATTGGGTCTCAAGTCAGTACTGAACGGAGGACGAGTAATCAATTCGATGTTTTTCCTATGTTCTGTATTATTGTCTCTAAGTTAAGTATTATTTTACCTCTTCTGCCGCATGAAACGAGCATTAAAATGCCCTTTTTGAGAATCAAAACGAGTATGAATGTTTATGTCTTAATCAAATTTAATTCTTCAACTTCAAGAACAGAAGTGGCAGTTTATATATAATAATATACGAGGGTGGCTTAATAAATCCGTGAGCTTTTGAATGAAACACAGTTTTTTTTTGCAAAACAAAAATTTATTTTTCAACGAAATCTCCTTTTAATTCAATACACTTAGACAAACGTTTCTTTAGTTTTTGTATCCCTTCCAAAAAATAGGATTTTTCGAGGTCCTTAAAATAGGCATTTGGTGGGTAAATAATTTTAACGTTGGAGCTAAATCTCTTTCCACCGAGCCATTTCTTTAGGTTTGAAAACAGGAAGTAGTCAGGGGCTAAATCCGGAGAACATGGCGGATGAGGTACCAATTCAGATTGCGGTTAAACAACTCCAAACAATTCTTTGGAGTTGTTACACGTTTACGTTTATGGTCAATTGAGTGCAAACGTGGCACCCATCTTGCAGACAACTTTCTTAAACCCAGCTGATCACTTAAAATCGAAACCACACTGCCACATGACATGCCTATGGCATCAACAATCTGACCCACTTTTACTCTTCGATCGGCCAACACCATTTCGGGTGTATTGACCTCAATTCGCCTTTCAGAACGTTCAGCGTCATTTGTACTTGTGCGACTACAACGAAAGTCAGTAAACCAATTTTTTACCATTGAAATCGATGGCACAGAGTCCCCATAGTATCTATCGAGCTTTTCCTTGGTTTGATTGAGGATTTTTTTTCGCAAAAATTAATGTTTTCACTTTTTTCCATTTTTAGAAAAACACACGAGGTTGTATGTTTTGAACAGCTGTTAAACGTAAAGTAAATGACGACACTTGCTCAAAATTTGACAGTAGTATATTACCTGGTGGTACTTGATGGTAACAGTGTTGCATTTCATATAACTACGATGGAATTTCGAAAAGTCACGGACTTATTGATCCACCTTCGAATAATATTGGTCAGCATTATTTACAAAATTAATATTAATTCTTACACGCTAAATAAAGTTAAATGTTTTAGCAACAATCTTCCGGAATAGTATATTCCCACAATATATTATTTAATTATAAGTTTCTGCTGACCATTCATAGAGTTCATTTGCTTACGATTACTTAAAAAGAATTAAACAAATCAAGTTTTTAAATTATTACAGTGATGTGCGTTAGTATACATGCACTACATTACTACAGTGTTGTGCATTAGTATACATACATTACATATAACACATAATTTATTTAGTATGGAAAGCTTAGCGTTGCGTGCTGTTTTCTAATAACTTTTTTAAATGAATCATCATAAATAAACTGCTTCTGAAAATGTTATTATTTTTATACAATCTGCTCTCCTGCTCACATTTTTAAGTAGGACGGTATCAATTTGTTGCCAAATGATTTGTTTTTATGCCGTCAAATAGACTGTCTTACAGCCAATAACAAATCATATATTATTGATTTAATGGCTAAAATATATCAAATAAACTTAATAAATATAGAAATCTCTTGCCTTTACTTTTTTCGCTCGGTCCGCTGTTGCTAACAATTTCTGAAATCGGTATTTTCCTTTTTTAGTATAATTTAAGCTATTAATTACCATAATATTGCCGTTCCATTCTTGTTATTGAGGGTCACGTTATATTGTTCTGTTGTATTTCAGAAAAAGTAAATCTTTGATTTAAACATTTCAGAAAAACAACAATAAACAGAAAAGGATATTACAAAATGTAAATAACAATGTTACTACTCACACATGCACATGAAAACACAAAAAGCTAAGTCCTGACATACGACTGCATACAGGTCCTTATATTTTTTCTACAAAGGTGGGTTTGATGTATAAATACTTGCATACGTAATTATATGATGATATTATTTTATGCAAGGATAAATGGCTTAAAGGATATTTGAACAGAAAATCAGCATATATGTTTTGTAGATATAAAAAAAAGAAAAAAACAACAACTAACAACGATCGACCTTCTCTTATATTCTAAAAACAAAAGCAAGTATTCGCATTCATTCGAACTAAAAACAACTTTAGCTGTTGTTGGAAATTTACAAACAACACCTGGTCATAAATAAAGAACATGCAATACTTGCAATACATTTCACTTAATATCGTATGTGGCACAGTTACCTTCGCTGCGTATCTTGGCTTTTCATGAAGTTTCCTATAATTTCTTTTCATATACCAGCAACATAAATAAACTTTTAATGCATTTCAATATATTCGCATGTAAAATGCTACTTGTTGCAGAACGAATAGCACTCTTGAAGAGATAAAGAAGCACAAAAAAAAAGAAAACAAAATACTAAAAGCTGCAACATGCAAAACAACAATAAAAATAAACATTATCAAGCGTTGGAATCCCTTTTCGCCAAGCTCGAATCTTTAAATCCCTATTCGTTTACTGCATCCATTGTTAACAGCTTTAAAAGCTTGCAAAAGTTTTCAACGTACGAGTATATGTGGTAGCATTGCTTGCTTTGCCATCAATTTTCCAAGGATCACAGTTCGATGGGGAAAAATGTTACAAAAAGAGTTCTACACACTTTATGTTCATGCTCGGTTTGGCCTTTAGTTTGATAGCTGGAGGTTTGAAATGTGCCACAAAAATATTTTAAAATTCTATTATAAGTCTTTCAACACATCAAAGCCCAAAATTCAACTTGAACGTCAGTAATAAACAGGACAAATTTTTCATTGTTTTTTGCATGGAAAATATGCATTTTCGTATATGTATATAAAATTTTTCCCGAAAAAAGCATTTTTTATGTAACTTTTATAATACGCAGGTGGGCAATTTTTTTTAACAAAAATCGCAATGCGATCATTAAAAATTCTTTACAGAAAAATGTTACAAGTCTGGCTCATGGGTTGCATAGAATTGTAGATTTTCATCGCTTACATTTTGCAATATTAACTCGCTGGTTGCAAATTGCAAATCCATTTTTCTTAAGATACTAAAGAACTACATACATACGAGTACACAGTATGTACAGGGTTGCCAGTAATATTTTCCTGAAATTCGTCAAATTTTGGTAATAAAATCGTCAAGATCGTCAATATTTTAAAAAAAATCGTCATAAAATCGACTCACAATACTCTTCTGTTTATACAACAACCAATAGTCTTTTTTTTATAAATAAAACAACCTTTCTTTTGAAAATAAACATTACAACGGATTTATTAAAAACTTAAAACAAAAAATAATGGAAAGCTCAACAATATCTTAAACATGTTTGATCAATTCAAAGCAAGATTTGAACAGATTTTGTGTCGAAACAATTAATACATTTTCCAAAAAAAAAACATTCATTTTTATTTGATATGTTTTATATTTTATTTAGTTCATTATTCATTTATTTATTTCAATATAAACCTACACAGTTCAACAGATTACGCATAAACATTAATTATTAAAAACGAAAGTTTTTTGGTATTCTGTTAACGTGACGTTGATGTCGCCAACTGGAATAAGGGTGAATAGCTCCCAAAAAATACAGAATAATATAATGATTGTGTACATCAGATTTGAAATAAGCTTTGGCAAAATCTTTCGCATAATGTGAGCATATTTCTTTTAATAACAATAACGACTAATTCTGGTAAAGGGAACAAACTGAGCTTCACCTTTTAAAGTAAACAAAACATGTATGTGTTTTTGTCCAAAAATGTGCATGGAAGCTAAATCAATTATTTTGGTATTTTGTTTAGAACTATAATTGAGAATAACAAATAACAATAAAATGTACTTCAATCAAGCCGAAAACGGGATTACTTTATTTAACCAATCCTGAAGTTTCTTAAAATGAGTACGAAATTCTTTAATCACGTGAAAAATCTTGAATCAACTTAAAAATTCTTAAATTAAATTGAGCATTTGAATCTGTCCGTACTTAAATCAATCTTTCTGTACATGGTTTTAGAAAATCTGGGATTACCGTACTTTTAACACCTCTTGGAATTGATTTAGATACGGATGAATTGATTTTTCTTTAGACTGTTCTTGGTTATTTGCTTTATAATAAAATAATGGCCTGAGGTTACTAAACGTTGGCCTGCCACAGGCCACCTTAAAAATGTGTAAGAAATTCTTTGTGTGTATATTTTGATAGGGAATCTGAAAAAATAAAAAAAAATCTTTAAATCCATTAATGGTTAGTTCTTGTCCGCATCATATTTCTTACATCTGAAGACATAATTTTTATAAATTGTGTAGGGTACTTATCAAAGTGCACTTCAAAAACTTTGTCTTCTTTCAGTTTTTTATTTAACCCTCAAGTGCATAAATTTAACTAGTTAAACCCTCTGATTGATACGTACGCAGCCACTAAAGGTACACACTCATCTCATCTCCAGTTCATTCGGCATGGGAGAGTAGTTCCTCTTTATTTGTGTATTGTTGTTTTTGTGTTCCCGTAACTGTTGCAATAACTAAATGAAGTCAGTCAGTAGCAGGATACAAGTTTTTAACATACTGATATGGGAATACTGCATGAAAGTACTTACAAGATAGACACGCATACACAGATAAACAGATCCATGCACACTAGGATTTGCAACTGATTGTTATGTTTTTTATACTTTATTTATGGATGAAATGCAGCATATAAATTCCCCAGTTTCCGTTTTACTGTAGAGGGAATTTGTTGTTGTTTCAATTTTATTGTTTCTCAATGTGAGCGAGTGAGCGAGCGAACATCAAAGCTGATATGGACAACTGTTGGTCCTTTTCTAAGTGTTAAGCTATTCTAATAATATTTAACTTGTTTCACAATAAAAATTGCCAGTATTTTTTTTTGAAGCCCTCTACATTCTCCTTTCAATCATTTTTAAAATTTCGCTTCACCTGCTCACTTTAGCAAATGCATTGAGTAGATTTGCAATTTCTTTGTGTATTAATTTTTGCTGCTGTTGCTAAATTTGCCATGCAAAATGGAAAACTGACATTATCTAAAGTTTACTAAAGAGGAGAGTAGCAAGAAGCGTCAGTAAATGTCACTTCCATTTGCATTTCTTTTCAAAAATTTATGATGTTCGTTGTTTTGTAAGTGCTCTTCTTACTGTAATAAATTGTTTAAAAGTAAAAATAAATTTACTACAATTTTTCGTTTAACGAACCATTAACAGCTTTAGGTGTTTTACTTCTTAGCTGACTGAGTGCATGCTAACTAGTATTTATTTATTTTTCTTTTTTTTTTCTTTTATTAACTTGTTTAAAGATTTTTATTATTAAAAAAGTGCAAATGAAAATTTTCAATATTTTATTTTTTGTAAATGTTTTTCTTTATATCATAATCATACATGCGTAATTTTAGAACATGACAAAAGCATTTTTTCTCAGATTTTTTATTTTCTTTTTAAATAATTTAACAAAAAGTATGCAGCACATAAAATTTAATTAAGGTATTTGAAAATATAATAACATTTCTTTTTGGCTCACTTCACTTTATGGCAATTTTATAGATTCATACATTTTGTCAATACAAAATTTAAACACAATAAGAAATTTTAACCCATTGAAAAAAATTACTTAGAAAAAAAATGTGGAGAGGGCTTAGAAAAAATATTTATTATTAGCTTTTTACAGTGGATAAAGCAATAAAATTTTTGCTAAAAAAAATTACTTGATTCAGTTATTTTAATTATTTTTATAAAAAAGTGAAAAAGTGATTGTTAGCGAAGGGTGTTTTCAATATACATTTTTCTCAAAATATTCTGTTTGTGCTGCCAAGGATATTGAACAAGAATTTTTTAAAAGTCGATTTGGCTTAAATTAATTCAAAAATATTTGCATAAAATATTGTTAATTATTCCCTCACATGTGTCCTTTATATTGACAAGTTAGGATAGAAAATAGTTCCTAAAATCTGTAGAAGTTCTTCAAAAAAGAAATTGGATATAGAAATGAAAATCTGTACGCGCATCTTAAATTTATAAAGTTCAGCGTTGCAGACTTATATCATCCTGTTCACGTGTAGAGAATATTTTTTTTATTTTGTCGTTCTGTGCATATAAAACATCCTTAATTTGTTGCAATTTGTTTTTTTAATTTTATTTTTTTCATTGTATTTTATTTATTTTATTTTATATTAAGTATTTTATATAAAGTTGTTTTATTTAATTTTGTTTTGTTTCGTTTTATTTTATTTTATATATGAATTTATTTTATTTTATTTTATTTTATTGTATTGTATTTATTGTATTCTATTCTATTTTATTTTATTTTATTTTATTTTATTTTATTTTATTTTATTGTATTGTATTTTATTGTATTGTATTGTATTTTATTATATTTAATTTTATGTAGTTTTATTTTATTTTCTTTTATTTTTTATTATTTATGTTAAGTATCTTATTTAACTTTATTTAATTTAATTTTGTTTTATATTATTTTATTTTATATTATTTTATTTTATTTTATTTTATTTTATTTTATATTAATTTATTTTGTTTTGTTTTGTTTTATTTAATTTTAGTTAATTTTATTTTATTTAGTTTTATTTTATTTTGCTTGATTTTATTTTATTTAGTGTAATTTTTCTTATTTTAATAAATTTATTTTTATGTTATTTAATTTTGTATTATTTTATTTTATTTTACTTTAATTTTTTTGTTATTTTATTTGATTTTATTATAATTTAATCTTATTTTTTTCTTTTATTTTATTTTATGTAATTTTATTTTATAAATCGTTCCTACGCGGTTTATCTTAGGCAATGAGTTTTATTTAAGTCTCAGAATTCTGCGGTTACTTTTGGGGTGCCAGTCGATGGCATTTCTAGTGATGTCGTTTGGTGCTCTTCTGAGAGTGTGACCAATACAGTTCCACTTGCGTCTTTTTATATCAGTTGAGTCTGGTAGTTGTTTTGTTTTCGACCATAATCAGCTATAATAAATAATAGTTTGCGTACTATTCTACGGAGGTACTGGTTTACAAACACCTGCATATTCTAGACATCTCGAGATGCAGCGTTCCATGTTTCGCCGCCATATTGCAGTCATTTTATATTATTTTGTTTTATTTTACTTAGTTTAATTTTATTTTGCTTAGTTTTATTTGACTTTATTTCATTTTATTTTATTCTGCTTAATTTTATTTTATAATGTGATTTTATTTTATTTTAATAAATTTATTTTTATTTTATTTTATTTATTTTAATATTTTTTATTTTATTTTATTTTTTTAATTTATTTAATTTTATTTTGATTGTTTTTTTATTAATTTGAATTTGATTGCACGATTTTATTTTTATATCAATTTTTCCGATTGACATGACTAGGATTATTACCAAGTTTTTTTATTTCATGGTATGCGATGACGTAGCGCATGTTGCTAGAAGTTGATTTTTAAAACTTTTAACGATCTGCGCTACATCGTCGCATAAAACATGAACGCAACAATTATATTAAATTTTTTAAATAAAATTATGACTTATTTCCATTCAACTTAAACCTGAAACAGTTCAACAGGTATTAATTAATTATTAATAAAAATTTTACATATTATTGGTTGATACATTTTAGTCGAACTGTATTGATAAATCGAATGGACATATATAAATATGAATGAATATTTTTTAATGTTTGATTATTTGATTTGAAATTCTGAAAAAAATTCGAAAGCAAAATCAGCAGCAAAAAATAAGATTTTTTATAAATATATCATCCCCAGATCACAAAATTTTCGTCCCCAAACACGTAGAAACATTAAACAAGTTTTTATTCTCCGATGGAGTCTGATTGCACTCGAACTTCAAGCCCATGAAATATATGTTCATTTGAATAACAGATATTTTTGGTATTTCTAAAAAATTTTGATCAAAGTAAAATTCTTTTTATATATTCAAAAAGCTTAACTTATCCTCTACGGAAAACCGTTTATAATTGCAATGACCGATTAAATATTTTATAGTCCGCGAGGTACAGGACAAATTTTGGAGATGAATTGAATTTTCTAAAACATAAAAATTTGCAATATTTATTATTTTTCTTATACATTAAGAATATTATTTCAAACATGGAATCTCTTAAGCCACTTGAGTCAAAATTATAACTTATTTTTTGATCGTTCGTAAACACTGTGCCACTTTTTTCCCATCCTTTTACTCTTTGACACGAACAAAAGAACAAAACAAACCTGTGGCGTTTGTATAGATTCAATATTTTCCATTAAATTTACGTCATTATATTTTTTATGAGGGAACAAGTTGATAAAAAGAACTACTGAATATAAAATCAATGTCAGTATATAGATTTTTACTACAGACTTATAATATTATATCTTAACAAACATGTTCATATGTACATACATATATGTGAATTAATATCCTCGAATATACCAATTCTTCATGTGAGTTCTACATTAATGGATTCTTTTTTTTGTACCAACCATGTCACTAAAAACGGCAAGCGCCTTATTGAAATATATTTATATACTTACATGTGTATGTACATATGTATGTGTAGAATAAGCCTGTAGATAAGATAAAAAAATTGTGCTTTAATCCTGACAAAAGCAAAATATTTTTTTATTTTTATTGACATCTTTTCACTTAACATTTGTAATCATAAAAATATTGAGTGTGAGGTGTGTAAAATTTCACTCTTTCTTTGGATAGTGTGTTTTATGTTTGAGAATACAATAGTTATATAAGTAAACGCATCAATAAAGAAATAATTCATTTGTATCCTGTGAAGCTTTGAAGAGAAAAAAATCATAAAATTTTTTTTTCAATTTAATTCAACAAATTAAGAATATATAAACTGTTGTCTGACACAACTAGATTTTGTTGTATCGTTTGAAATATTTTTATCGAGTCGAGTGGCACTGGATGTGAATCTCCTTTCTGAGACAGTTTTATGTTGTATCGCTGAGAAAAATATTATGCACCTTTACTGACTCAAAAGATAACAAAAAAGAAAACAAAAGAAAAAAAGACGTATGGCACTCGGGGCTGCCGTGGCAAAGCTATTGCATAGCATTTTTTTTAATCAACTTATGTAATTATAATTATTTCTTTTTTATTTATGCAGTATTTTTTTTTTCTTCGATATTAATTCAAGTGTTTTTCTTTGATATTAATTCAAGTTAGACTTTTTGAGCGTGGTAACCGATAAGAAAAGAATTTTTTTCTTTTATTGAATAAATGAGAAGTTAATATCGTTTTATTTTTATTATCTTACAATACATGTAGGTTATTCAGGAATTTTTAACATTGAAACTATAGATTTATGGTACCTGAAATAAGAAACATAAGTTTGAGACTTGATATCCTCTAAATATCTGGAAAATACCGCTTAAAAACCTACGAATTGTCTGTTTGTTTGTGTATATCATTCTTTGTCAACCTTGATTGCTCGTAAGTACGCCATTTTGTGTTTTCCTACATGTAAAAAGCTGTTCTGGCAATACTGTATGTTAATGAAATCAATAGCATACTTTAGGGGTTAACATACATATACTTAAAAAAACAAAAGACTTAAGAAACAAACATAGTGCTAGGTTTTTTTCGTTACGGAATTTATTGATTCGGTCGCCGCACTCAAAGCCCGCGATAAAAACTATGCAATAGCTTAATAAGCAAATAAGTAAACACAATGATACTTTTCCTTCTCATGTTCCGTTTCTATTAGATTCGAACTGTTGCTGCATCTACCTTAGACCGCTTCAGCGCACGCAAAGTTTACTTTGCAAGGTCTTGATTTTGATAGATTGATGGGAAATTAAATTGAGAGCAAGTACAGACTTTGAAAGTTGCTTATATTTTTGTGTTTGGTTGCATATTTCTGAATTACAACGAACAAAAGGTCACAAAATTTGTCAAAAAAAAAACTTTGCGTGTGCAGAAGTGAAAGAAAGTTTAAGGAAAAATTGAAAATACTTTGTCAAAGTAAGCATTGCATGAGCAAAAGCGGTCTTAAGCTTTCGTTTCCCAACTTATGGAAATAACTTGGCGGAAAAGAAATATTTTGAGGACCTTCCAAAGTGTTACTTTGATCAAAAAAACTTCGAGAAACGCTGTTGGATTACGTTCAAATATATGTATAAGTACAAGTTTCATTTAGTACTTGAATAACTTACAATTTAAACTGGACAAAAGCCTCTTTCCTCAACCACAATTATGCCAACATCAAATTCTCTTCCACATGGCCGAACTTAATATCATAAGATTGAAACAGAGCCAATCTTTAAAACATATTACCGACAACATTTTTTTTTTGTAATTTTCTGAGATGCACAGGAACGATCAGATTTGGCTAATGTATCACGAAATAACCTTAATCCCTGTTTTAAATGCATATTAACTTAATTTCTTGTTTTTTGCTCCGTGTGACCGCAGCTTCAGAGTTTTTAATATAATAAACGTTAAATTAATGTTGCGCTTGGTAGATCTAATCACTGAAGATGGCCAAGTGCACCACTACATACACGTTTCATTTTACCTTTTTCTTTGAAAACCGCCCCTTTTACAGACTTTAGGAATGTTCCCATTTTTTTTGTGAATTAGTTTACTTTAGTACGTGTTTCTACTTAAATGATTTTGTTTACTTAATAAAAAGGAAATTTTATTGCATTCTTCGCATATCTCTTATTCACTTTTGTAGATAGAATTATGAAAACATTTATTATATACATACAAATATTTTTTAATTTAGCATTTTTCATTTTCTTTTATTCGTTGATAATTCCTTTGACACTTTTTTACGGTTTACTGAAAGTAATTCAATATTGAGTTTAATTAAAAATAAGTATAAGAGTCTTTTATAGCCTTCACCTGAATACAAAGCAATAAATATGTATGGGCGTGAAAAATAGTTTTAATATTGATGTGAAATGATTTTAACATAATTTTGTTTTTTATATTTATTTAATCATTTTTGATGTCTGTCTTTTTTTAATAAAAATTTAATTATTTAAATCCGATGTTGCTACACCAGTTTGTGGATGTAAATTATTATTTTTTTAATCAAATAAATTAACATTTACATAAATTAAACAAAAATAAAAAGTTCTCGAAACGAAAAAGTCATATTATGGCATCATTCGTTCTTATCGCGAATTGATTTTCACGTGAAATGTATGATGCCCTTTCCCTAAAATTATGATCGTCAATTTTGCTGTTGTTGTGTTTATGTATTATTTTGTTGAGTTTTTCACCATTTTTTGTTCATGGGAAATAATTTTTTCCGTTTTTTTATGTTTTTAGTTCTTTAATTCGACTGACACACTCTTTCTTCGATTTTGGAAATACTTTGTGTTTTTGAACGTTTACGAGTACATTTATATATTTTGTCCTGCTGTTCCTGTTGGCAACAAAGGACCACACAAATCTGCAGCTTAAATCACTACGGTTGACTTCGATGTTCAGTTGCCGACTCCAGGTGTGTAACGTTCTGCCTACTCTTCATGTCCTACACTCACAATATTATTACAGTAACTAAGGACATATTAATACGGATTTTCGGTTACATTCAATATTGTCCGTTGTTTTCTTTCAAGTGCTGTTTTCCTTTGCTTGCTTTATTTGATTTGATTGAGATTTCCTCTCTTACACAAACAAAGGAAAAATCTTTTAATTTTACGGGCTTAAGTCAATTAATTTTTTAACATTGAAAATTAAATGAACTTTTGGTTCAATTTAAATGAAAAATGAGTAAACCGGGTTTTAAGTGAACTTTCATTTATTTTAAATTATCTACAATTTCAGTTAATTTTACGTAAAGAATATTTTGAGTGCACCCCGTGGGTTCCAGTCACGCGCAGCGTGTGACCAAACCAACGCCTTTTGAATTCGAGATATCAATATGGGTTGGCCGCTGATTTGTTTCCCTCTTCAGCTCAGTATTACATATCGTGTGAGGCCAGAATACTTTTAATATTCTTCAAGGACATCGATTAACAGACATTTGAAGGAAGTCTAAGCCGTGTTCTACCGTACTCCACGTCTCGCATGCATAGTTGAACACAGACTTGACACAAAAGTTAAAGATACCGATCTTAGAATTCTTGGATATGTCAGAAGATTTCCATACTTACCGAACGGTAGCGAATGCTTGGTTGGCTTTTGAGATTCGGCAAGCTACATCTTTGCTGGAGCCACCTGTGTTTGTTAAGATACTACGTGGATAGAAAAATCATGAGACTTCTTCTAGTTCAATTACACGTTTAAGATCTCATTTATTTATGTACAACAACTCAACCTATTTTTATCCACTCGTTATATGAAATGACGATATTTTATGATGAGTTTTATGTTTATTTTTTCCGGAAAATGATAAACTTACTATTCGAGTCAACTCTCTAATTACGACTTTTACGAAATTATATCCATCATCAATTTTATTTAATTTTTTTTTTGCTAAACATAAAGTTTATGTAAAAGCGAATTGAAAACGTCAACTCCGCATTTATAGTTTAAGTTAATTAAAAAGAGAAAAAAATAAGTTTTTCATTTATTAAAATAATAAAATAAATGTTTAATTAGTTTTCTTGTTTATTACACATAATTATAATTTTGAATTAATTTTCTTGTTTTCAATTGTTTTATTGTCCTTTTGCAAAAGTACTCATGCTCTTCATAATACTTGTAAGTTTTCAACAAGAACTTTTGTAATTGTTTGCCATAGCATTTGAAGGATTATAGAGAAAACAGTATTTAATACATTAACTCATATTCTACGTACAAGGTTTCATATAAATACCGGCATCGCATCCCTGCAAATAAGTATATGAAGGACACACTTTCAGTGAATTGAGCAAAAAGTGACTTTTTCGACGCAATCAGATAAAATTTGCAATTTTTTAAAGAATGAAATATATAATTTTTGAGTTTTGATTTTAAGTTACTTCTAATACAAACTCACACGTCGAAAGAGACAAGTACCTCGCTAAGAAAGTGATTGATTATTTCGAATATCCTGCTACTAAATACCTTTTAGTGACAATTGCGGGGAAAATGTTTGCGGGCATATATTGATTTGTTAATGTGTTACTTTAGTGTATTATAAATCAGTTTTGCATGTTTAATAGCAACGTTTTCAAAGTTCATGCATATATCCCTACAGTTCTGAAGCCATTTTAAGAGACATTGGCCAAGAATTTCGTTATCTTATAAAGTGTAAGAGATTTTTGACAGCGCAAAATTACTAGAAACTTCTTTGTAATTTGGAAATAATTATTAAATAAAAAAATACCAATCAAGTTAGCAATGCTAAGACTTGCTATTAAAGGATTTCATTTGCTATTTTCAAAACTACCATGACTTATAGAAACATGCATAATTAAGTGTGTTTTTCGATTGCATGTAATTTTCTGCATACTAAGCCTTTAAGTATTATTTGTCAATTTCAAATTTCTAATTTTAATTAAACAAAATAATTAATTGCATTATGTATTCAAGCTTAAAGTATCGTTTGATTTCAGACACATATACACACTTTAGAATAACTGAGTGGTTTTCATTAAAATTGTTCACTCAATTCGATTGATTGGATTCTATGAAAAGCACATAAATATATCTATTTTTTTAATTGCTCTGTAGTGACGTACGAGCTATTCCTAGCTGAGCACAACGCTTTCGGGTAGATTATTCTACACGTTCAATATTTTCCGCAGTACAAATTAAACGTGGTCTACCGATTCGTGGAAAATCTCTTACGGTGCCACGTTGTTGGTTAGTTCATCGTCACCAACAAATCATTGCTTCAGAGGACGAAATTCTGACGATAAATGTCTTTACGTTGAAATAATTGAACGCTGATTTATATAATAACATTATATTATATTAATTCTTTGTTCATTTGTGAATCCCTCCATTATTTTTATTCTTCAACTGTTGTTTATATAATCTGAAAAAAAATAAAATAAAATATTTAAACGAAAAAGTTGTAAAATTTATGTTCTAAATCTGAAATAGAGAAAAAAAATCTTAAAAACGGTGTCAGAAGTTGTTCCTTGAAAATAATTTAATACAATGTTTCCATATGACACTGGATACTTCATTCCTTTAGAGACAAATTTCGCACTTTAAAAAAAAACATTAATTAATGTTTTATTTTGCGATGACAAAATTATATGCTGTATCAGCTTAAAATAATAAATTGAATATATATGTATCATAATTTTAATTAGATTTCTATATTAGATTTGATATTAAATATGCAACAGTTAATTCATAATGGTTTTTACCAATAATTTTACAATTTTAAATGGCAAATAAACAATTTTTCCACCTAAATACATTTTTGTTTTTTAAATCATAGAATATTGTTTTAATTTCTACAAGCCATACATTTAACTAGAACCCAATTACCAGCCAGCCTCACTCTCGGCAGGCCTACAAAATATTAATTAGTACAAAAAGGAAACAGCGAAAAACGAATGTTTAACCAGGGGAATTGATTTTGTTATTAATTTATTAATACATTTATTAATTTATGCATTATTGGCTATCGGTTAACGTTGTTTCTTTTTTTCTCCTTGTTTTGTTAATTGAATTTGTTGCTTGGAATAAATAATCCTCCAAACAGTTGCGTTTACAACATGATGAAGCTACAGTAAGGTGTAGAACTTGTGGCAGAAATGGAATATTGTGATAATATTCGATTTGTATTTTATAATTTATACGAATATAGAAAGCAGTTTTAAGCTTCTTTGCTTGACTCAGTGCACTGGTGAGAATAATGAATAAAAGTTAGCATTTTTACTTGTCCACTTCCCGTGAAACGCCCCATGCACAAATGTATTATTTTAAAATCAAATGACAAAATCATTATTTGAGAAAGGCTTGACAAATTCAACATGTAAAATAACAAATTAAGGGTTAACCGCTTAATATACAAGTACAAACAGAAACTTGCAGAATTTACTGAATATTAGCTTAAAGCCAAATAATGAACTCAGACATCACTTTTCTCGTAACGATTAAAGTACCAACTAATTGAAACATTAACACCGAAACACACACTTTGCCCACAAACCAAATTTACCAAATAGTCTTGCTCATAAGTGATTCATATTACTTTGAATTTCGAGTGTTTTTATTACGAAAATATAATGAAAGCCAATGAATTTGTGTGTAATTGAGTTGACTTAAATTAATATCATGCAACACACAAAAAAAAAAAAATAAAAAAAGAATAATGTATACAATAAAAACAAAAATGACGACTTAAGTTGCAAATCTGATTAATTTCAATTGCCAAATAATTCGTTACAATAATTATGGTTTTTCTAGTTGTAATTTGATATAATGCCGACAATTTGCTGTGGCTCTTCAAGTCTCATTTGCTGTTAATTCATTTAGGAATAAATGTAAATATTTTGTTTTATTTTCGTATTTGCCATTTGCCTTTTAAAGGCTTAAGAAGATTGAAGCACATTATTAACATCTAATGAACTTTCAAATTCAGTTAATCAAATATAATTTCGTTGTCTTGGCTCACAGCTCAAGTGGAAAGCAGTCGTTAAGCTAAAGTTAATTTTCGTTGAAATTATTTAAAGATTTTAATAAGAAATTAAATTTAATTTTAAATTGTTCTTTCATGTTTTTAAACTGAGAACTAAATTGTACTTCGTATGATATTATTTAATAATAATAGTTGTATGAACTAGACTATTCAAAAACCTTAAACAAAACTCGGCTTACTACGGTTTCTGTTCTTAAAAAAATTAAACCGTTTCGAATAATTCAGCAGGCCGGTTTTTGCAGCTTCCCATTTTTAATCAGGACACCCACCTCAAACGATTTAGTGTGATAATATGAAAAACGGAAGAGACAAAATAAGTTGAACAAGCTTTTCTTATAAAATTGCTGATTAAATAAGAGATGTATGTGGTTTTTGTAAGTTGTGCATTCCCTCTTCAATAGTTTAATAGTTTAAATATTAATGATGTTTGAAGAGAAAAAATCTGACCAAGTGGATAACTCTGGGGCTGCAGAGTTGAGTTTCTACATCGGAAATGCGTACATGCTCCCTCAGCAAGTACTCAAATTTGAATAACATTGAAAAACTTTGATGGCAAATTAATGAGTCAAAATGTAAATAAACAAATGAGGTACATACTTTTCACTACTTCTACTTTGATATTTTAACTCATTACGCTTTTTCTTACAAATAGCGATGGCAATATTTTGAAGTCATTGAATTCATAAAACACAATAAAAATCAAATGACTGCTTGGAGTATTAACTCTATTTAAGTTGTTATTTTGTTTGATGCGAAGTGTTTTGCTTTCGCGTGGAGTTGAATCCGCTTCATCCTGTTGAGGTCAATTAAAGTCAACACACCCTGTCATCATTCGTGGTTACACCGTCATTATGCTTATAATGATGGCCTCCGCGAGGTAATTCCTGGAAACGGCAATCAGCACCCGCTGTTTGACCGCTAAGGTAAGAGGCACGCTCTACCTCAAGGCATGCCTGAGGTATACCTGAGTCGTCTCAGGAAGTATGTGACAACCAGACGCAAACATTCACTCAAAATCGCTGATATATTCAGTAAAGTATCAGCCTGTTGATTTAGGCGGCAGCCCCACCATCAGGATAGCGGGTGATAGGTAGATACCCTGTCGATAAATAAGAATAAAGAAAACCAGCGATGCATGTCTTGATGACTTTTACTTCGTATCTTTTGCAAAAATATTAAGAACTATCGTTAAGGCGAACCTTTTATTTCTTTTTCTTTTTGCGGGAATGATTATTTCTGAAGGTCATCTAGAAGGAAATCAAAAGGGTAGACCTACTTGTCACCGTGTGCAAGTGTCTTTATGACACTACCCTTCCTAAACTAACGTAAGCTGCGTCACCTTGCACAAACAATTTTTCATTTAATTTTTTTTTCACCGCATTGAATGAACACATTTTGATTAATTTGTCAATAATGCGATGAGCTATTTAAAACAGCTTATTTCTAAACGAATTTTTCAAACCATTACAAATTAATGGTAATTTTATAAATTATATGAAAATCAAAGACAGCACTTTTACTCGTGTGTATATTTTGTTACAAATGTTCCATAGAAGAAGAAAATAGAAAAACATCGATGAGCATCATTTGAATAGAAACCATGAAATCATCAATGGCATCGCATCAAGCTGTCAAGCATCAGGCAACAAGTCAACCAAAAAAATAAATATAAATAAAAAAAATCTATAAAATTGTACACCTTGTGGAAATGATTTTCGATGGAAATGTACAGTTTAATTAATTGAATTCATTTGAATTAAGTTGATGCCACATCTTCCCCCCAAAACACATTAAAACGGTAACAAATGGGATGCGCATTAATAGTCGCAACAAATAATAATGATAATGATGATTGTATTGATGGCATTTGAGGTGTAGCAAATGGAAGATTGTCAAGATTGTGGCAATTTACAATTGCCAGCATAGGAGCCAATAATATGTAAGTAATTGTAGATTCAAGTAAAATGCTTCGGATCCTGGTTTATATATAACTCAATTAGCTGATGCTGAAGTATTTAAAGGATTTTTCCAAAGCCATAATCAGTGTAACATTTGGTTAAGCACTTAACTGCTCAATGAACAGAAACAAACTCAAACTTCTTTATGTGGCCAAAAAAGCAGAGTGTTTTATAATTAATTGTTAAAAGTCACAAAATATCTTTCTTCTTACAATTACAAGCAATTCTAGTTACATTCGTAAATTTAAAATTTTATTTAAAACTTCTGTCAAAAACCCCTGTTCCAAAAAATATATGAATTTAACTATTACCAGTACGTCCAATTTCAAAACATGCTTATCTCAGTTGGCTAACAATAACAAAAGAACTAACTTTTTGCAGCAGTTCTCCCTCTATGGACTCCTTAAAATTGCAATTTCATTTAATAAACTACAGCTGCTCGCAATTAAGCCAATGGGAGTCTAAAAGGGAGAATGTCCTTAACAGGAATGCGTTTTTAATTGGCTTTTATTCGAGTTGATAATTTTTGTTGTTTTAAGTTTTATTCAGTTTTCTCTTATTATTATTTTTGCTACTTAACTTTTTGTGTTTGCTGGTGTTTTGTGTTTTTTTTTTTTGTTGCAACAGTTGTTAGAAATTACTTAATTATCTGCACATTGAGTTTTTGTATGGGTGTTGCAGCAAGGATGCTCATGCTCAACATGAGACGTTAAATGATTCTTTATTTAAATTCATTTCATTTGCTTACTTTGTTATTTTAAGCTTAAAAGAAATAAACGAGTTTTAATTATATTTGAACAATGTTAATTACTTTTTTTTTGTGTGCGTTGAATAAAACACTACCCAAAGCAGCGATTAAAGAAATAAAATTATTTAATTATTTCAAATATTCACAGAAAATACGATGTAAAGTCAATAAGGCTTTAGAACATCATATAAGCAATACTCTACAAATTTAAAACGAATTAGATTTTTCATAAATGTTAAACTGCAAAAGACAAACTTAATTAATGATATTTTCAATTTATTAGAGGCGAGTTGAAACGAAAACAGTTTCAGTTGTGAGTTATTAAGTGTGAGCGGAGGTCTAGGAAACACTTAGTAATTCTGACAAGACAAAAGCGGGACGTAGCAGCGCAATGTTTTCGACGAGCGAGTGAATGGATCGTTTGAAGACCTCAAAGATTAAATTCGTGAAGTTATTAGATATACAAGGCCGCAAATGTGGGTTTCTGAAAAGAATATCGTCCTGCATGTGTAGCGGAGTCAGCCATTCGGTTGATATTGACACCTTCTTCTTTACAATTAAGTAAATATACAATGCTTTCACTCACATATCAAAATTAAACCTCTGATTGTTTTGTTTCGGGCTCTGATTTTTCGTATCTTATTTAAAATGTAAAATTTATTGATTTCTTGCATAAACAATATAGACTATTTTCAAACAAGCCATTTTCGTTTCTTTCTTTAAGCATATATGTAAAAATTTTAAAGCATATTTGCACTTTTTTACTGCATATTTAATGGGAATAAAATATTTTTTTAGAGTATATTTCTAATTCCCCTGATGATAATGAGAACAGTAGTTTTCCCATTTAGTGAACGTCGCATTTAACGTACACCCACCTTATATTACGAATAAAAGTTTTATTTTGTACTCGGTTTAATGAGCAAATGTATAACAAAACGATGCACAAAACGAAAATGATGAAGAGCTTGATGAAACTGAAATTGTAGATCCCAAAATAATATACGATAAAGTCATAAAGAACTTCGAAATGTGTGTTAAATGGCCTCAGCAAAACAATGTTTGTAACACAAAATTAATGATTTTGAGAGAGCTGCAAGAAGATACCATTAAAAAACGATATCAATTTCAATAAGCAGACTGTGTTTATCCAATTTTTTAAATTAATTATTTTTCTATTACGGAGTTTTTATGAATTTTTCCTTTCCTTATACATATTTTTAAAGAAATATTTATTTTAAATTACTATAATTTTAATAAAATATTTAATAGACGACGCTATTAATTTTTAATTTATAACTGGATGAACGAACAATTCGCTTTAACGAACAGGCCTGACAACAATTAGGTTCGTTAAATCGGAAAACTACTGTATTTATAAATAGAACTACTGGCGTATTAAAAATAATTAACTGGATTTCAAGAATACTTTAAAACTATTTCTTCTTTTATAAAATGAAATGTTTTAAATTTATAATTAATGTTTGTAAGTAATTACTCGAACTTATATATATTGTATATATGTATAAGTTCGACTAATTACTTACAAACATTAATTCTACTTCTGTCTACTATTTTGGTGACTATTTGGCGTCATTGTCACTATAAGAAAACTTTAAAACGACTGAAATAAATTAGTACCTTATTTTTAGTAACTATATTTTTCAAGCGACTGTTATGGATTAGCGCCTCTTAGTCTTTTATTTTTTTAATTAAACTCCAAAAGTTAATAAAACTTACATTTTCATTATCGACATTAACTTCAGAAAAGTACCCAAATTGTAGATTACAATTACTAAAACGTACTAGTGAATCACTGGTTCCAATGTCTACATATGGTCCCAATAGAACTACCTAGTCAATAGTAACAATGTCAGTAGTGGATTTTTAATGACACGCACATGTTAAACGTACTAGTACTGCTGACTGTGTCAATAGTAAATCAGGAAAGTTTCACTATTGACATTTCCTGCAGGGTGAGGCTGTTACATACATACATACATATGTAATAAGTAGCAACTTTAAACGCTTATAGCTCCCTAAATACTGAACCGATTTAAATATAATTAAGACTGTGCACATCTATGTGAAAAAATAACCATTAAGAACATATAAATCTATCCAAAATCGTTTTAGTATTACGGCCAGATTTTATTTAGCTCGTGAAATGCTACTCAGGCTTTGCTGTTGCGGTCTGTTATCAGAACCACCATCCTTCGAAATGTGGCTACCCAAACAGTAAAAGCAGTCAACGTCCGCAATTATAGCTTCATGTAGTGAAGTTCATGTAGAGGCGTTGAGTTGATGGTGCCAATCTGCGTCAATTTTGTTTTACTTACGTTTATCTTAAGCTCAACTTTCCTTGAGTTCTTTTATTGTATTTTGCATGCTGTATATCATCGAATCATTGGGCAAACAAGCACATGTCTAGAGGAGCATTGATGTTTGTTTGTTCCTTTACCCCATCTAGAAGAACAAGGAATAATCTGTGTACGAAAGAGTGACTCTCGCTTCAATCGAACCTAATTTTAGATTCAGTCCCATTATATAACTCGTGGATCAGGTCAACAATCTTGTATGGTATACCTTGGCTCCTAAGGGCCGCCCATATTGCAGATTTTTATAGGGTGTCAAATTTAATCATTATTGCCGTTCTCCATTTAATTAACTGCTAGATTATGGAACTCATTGGTGCTGTTCTATATGTTCGGACAAAAGCCTTTTCAATTCCTTTTTGCAGCGACGCGCGTTGTGTAGTGTTATTTCATTTGCTCTATTTGATTCTTAAGTAACAATTTAATTACGCAAAACTTTATGTTTTTTTCATTTTTTATAAATAAAATTTCATTAATGGACTTTTCGAAGTAAAATTAATTACGATTCTTTTTGCCGCAACATAAACTTTTGCCCGAACATTTTTCTGTAATGATGACGATGATGATAATTTACACTTTTTAACTTGTTTGTTTTTATTTATATTGTTAATACACATGTAAATTATATCTAAACAAAACTAATGAGTGAAAGGATACGTAAATTTTTTGAAGCAATGCACATAGGAGCAGCTATGTAATGCAGCTCGTCCACAATTAAAATTTTAAAAACTCCATTTTAATCATGAAGGGAATACAACGCAATATTCTTTTTATGATCCTGTTGTTGATTGATTTCAACAAGGAAACCAACAATTGAGCATTTCATATTCTCGTATGGGCTTGTTATCATATTAATATTCAGTTTCCCCAGATCCATTCGTATGGTGTCTGATTTCATAGTGTTCGATAGTAAATATTACACTTGAAATGGATGATATAAAACTGAAATTGCATATTATACTCGTTTTCGTTGAAAGGATTTGTGTGGAATGAGCTCAAATGTTTTTAATATATGAAATTTTTTGATAAATGCATTATTTTATTCAGAAAGTAATATTAAAACAGTTCATTCATCAGACTAGCAGAACGGGCCATTATCGATATCGAGGCCGGTACACCATCTCATTAGCGTTCTTTGTTCGATTTTACTACTCTTGACGGTAGATAATAGTGACTAAGAATACCAACTATTTCTTTCTTTATAAAGAACTTCAAAGTTTATAAAAACTAAATAAAACTAAATTTTGTTTAGACACTGTTTCTTATGCTAAGTTGTTATTACTGGTGTTGAATAAAAGCAAACTTTCAGCACTATTTTCACTTCCCTGTAAGTAGATAAAAAATTATTGATAATCTTTTATAAAAATATTAACCTTGATTATCCTCTAAAAATTTCAACAAGAGGTTTTTAGATAAACTTATTTATTATAGACTTGAATATTAAGCAGCATCTACTGAAATTTAATTCTTCCAATTTTTATATCCCGAGAAAAATTATAGAAACGGGTGAAAATATTCCTCTATTTGGTTTATAAATAAATTATTTTTTCTTGGTACAAAATTCAAAAGTTTATGTTGATTAGAAAGCTAAAATAATATGCTACAAAATATTAAATTTTTGTTTGAATTTTTTTTCTCTAAATTTTTATTGGGCATATTATTTATTAATTATATAAGTGATTATTCAAGATTGTTCAGTTTATATAAAAAACGTATACTATTTATTTTCATTTTTATAAGAGAATATTATAAGCATATTATTTATGTTTAGTTGTAATAAAACTTAAAATAAAAAAAAAATGATTATTTCCTTTCCTTTTCATACAATATTAATGATTACCGTACAAAATAATGTCGAAATTATAGTTTTTGTTTTTTTACAAATTTTATGTCCTTTAATAAGGAAATGGGAGTGTGAAATAAAATTCAGTAAGAACAGTTTATCTTTGTTTTGTTTTAGACTTATACAATTTGATGGAAATGTAACGACCTCTTTTTTAATTAGTCGTTTGGTGTTATTTTAATACCACCATTCTGCCCCCATGTGCAGTTTTATATATAAATAAGTTTGTTCGAAACTCTGAGGCTTGATGTACATATTTATTTCAAACTAAATCTCTTTACAAAAAATGAAATATGAAAAAGAAACTATTTCCATAAACTCATTTGTCAGTAGGCAAACACACACTTTTAATTATATTCTTTATAAAATGGGTTTTCCTAATAAAAAAGTTGTATGGCAAAATTTTAAAATGAGAAAAGTTTACAAAAGTACAAATCGTAATATGATTTCAAAAAAGCCTTAAGTTACAAAAAAATTCAAATCAACTTCTGGACTGATTACGAAGCAAAATATCAAAATAAATGACACTGGATATTTTTACTTTTTAAAATTGTACAAATTCCTTAATCAGAAATAAGCTTAAACTGAAAAAATTTTGAACACTGTTGGTTAACATTCCATATTAGAGAGTGTTTTGCTTGTTCAGAAAAATTCTTTTAAATGTAATTTAGGGCTTTTATGAATTCATATGACGAAATATACTCGTACATATGTTACTATTTCTACACTGGCATATCAAAAAACCTACAAATTTAATATTTCTATATCATTTACAACAAACAATAAGAGTACTTATAATTTAAAATTTGTTTGCTTAAGATTTTTTAAACAAATATTTCCTTCTTTAAGTTTTATACACTTGTTGCCAGGAATAAATAATTATTTCAATCCTTTGTCACTGTCATCATCTCTGTACTCATTCATTCATTCATTTATTGTTTATTCTGCGTAATAAATACTTTAAAATACCGGTAATAAATCTTTTTTAAAAGCTCGTATTTTTAAATGAACAATAGGCTCAAGTTTCTTTAACAAATCTTTACAAAACATTTAGATTTATAGATTAGATAATAGTCTATACATTGCAATCTTATGTTCCTTGTATTGTGATAAATAAATTTATATATAAGGGATATGATTTTGTAGCATAGTTATAAATACACTAAAAAAATTTTCATATATCCTTTTTTGCAGTTTCATAATGGGTGATTCATTTGTGAGTACTTTTTGCAATTAAAATTTTCCACAATTTAAAATAAGAAATTATGCTGGTTAAAGATTTGTCGGCTTTAGAACAAAAATTAACTAAATTACTCACAAAAACTTGACTCTATTGCTAGAACCTTTTTGGAAATGGAACATAATCGACCTGTGTAAAGGTCATGCGACATACATACACGCTCAGATCCTGAACGTATGATCCGAAAATTTCGAAATTCGGGAAAACTTCAAAATATTAAGAATAAAATATTTATTGAAAATTTTAACAACGTTTTTAATCGAAATGTTGAACTCAAAACGTTTACCAAGATTAAGAACAAAGTAACATCGACTGATGTTGAACTTCTATTTTCAATATTTTCGACCGTTTGCTGCGACAATCGAATATCCTTTCTATTTGAAAAATACGTACTTTGATAAACATTTGTTTAAATAAAACTGATTTAAAATTATTAGTCTGTGTTTTTTCGGGTGCATATTTTAAAGTTTTTTTTATTTAATATTTGTGTGCACATTTTAATAATTTTTGTGCATATGATTATAAGATTTGAAAAACGCCTGCATAAAGCTTTACGGAAATTCAGATTGATGGAATTTCTAATTAAATTTCCGTTTGTTAGTTTTTAATTCAAAACGAAACGAAACTTTTAGTATTGTTTTTCTATTTGTTGTTAATTTTAGGGATGTTAAAACAATTAGTGACGACTTAAGCTGAAGCAAAAATTATTATAAAGAGAATTGTTTTGACCCAGAGTATTTGACATTTACTTTGTTTATGCTTTTTAATTAATAGATGGAATAGATTGTAAGGAAATGCGTTGTATAAAAAATCTATACAAGAATCAAATGACATACATTATTGTTTATGGTGAACTGACAGAATAATTTATAATTCCAACGGGCGTACGAGAGGGTTCTATACTCTCGCCACTACTATTTAATATATAATACCAGCGGATAATTATGGAAGCCATTGAAAAAGAGAGAATAGGCATACAAGATGGGAAAAAAGGGAATGCTCATTAACAACATACGATATGCGGACGACACAGCAATATTGTGTAGCAGCATATCTGGTCTGCAGAACTTACTGACAAACTTACATTGTACGAGTATGTAAGTGTATCATATGTACAGGGTGTCTGCGGGGAATGTATACTACTTTGTTTTGCCGCCATTTTGGTAAACATTAGTCTTGACAGTTCACATTTGGCAGATGTCTTGCCAACACATCTTTCAAATTGCAAGATTCATTTATACGCAGATGATGTGCAACTTACTTTATGTAGCCCAGTCAGCAATATTGTGGCAGGCAAATCGTCCCTAAATGAAGATTTGCACAAAATTTACCTTTAGGCCACTGCCAATGGACGTTGTGTGAATCCGCGCGAATCAAAATGTATTGTTATCAGTAAGAAAAACAATAATTATTCAATTTATCAAGACATTGTTTGTTCAATTCACAAGCTCGTGTTAACGTCTATGTGTTGTGTATTCGTCTGATTATACAGTAGTGTATTTTTATTGTTTGTAATTTTCATACAAAAATGTGTTATAATTATATGTTTGAATTTTATATGTTTAATAAATGGTTGTATTGAAAAATTCTATTTGTAAAGCTAAGTTTAGACGATATGTTGAATCAGCATATTTATGCTGCAAAATTTTTTAAAAGCCACCCACATTGCAAAAACGCGAAATTCCGCCAAAAGTTGCACAACTTAGAAGAAGTCGTAAAATCTTCTAAAACGAGATAGAAATGCAAAGAATGTGAAAAACTCGCAAAAAACTACGAAAATTACGAAAATTCGCAATAACATCCAATCATTGAGAAAATTAAAATGTTTAATATCATTTAAAAGTCGATGGAACAATAAAAAATAGAAAGTCACCCACCCACATTGCAAAAAACGCGAAATTTCGCAAAAAGTTGCAAAATTTTTGGAAAAGCCAGAGAAATTTTTAGACATGTTCCCGTGTAGCCTGTTGTCGTGAATGTGTTTATCTCCGGCGACATCATTTATGTTTATTTTTATTTTTTATTTACATATATTAATAAATTTTATTGCAAAAATTATATGTACATATATGTATATAAGTTGAATAATAATTAAAAATTTTTGTCAAGCGCACTGATTTCACAGACTACATTGTATTGACATTTAAAATTAAGCAAAATGAGGATACAACAAACTTGTCTGTTCACAAGCACATAAACAAATATACGATTGACCTTGTGAATTGAAAAATTGTTATAAATGATGAAAAAATTGAAATTGTTAATGCTGCTAAAAATCTCGGAATAGTTCTTAATAATAATTTAACATGGACGACTAATCACATTAACTGCTTGGTTGGTCAAACGTATAAAAGCTAAGAACTGTCTGGTCCTCGCAATGCTTCTTCACACCATTTACTTGCCAAAACATACTTTATCCCCGGGCTAATTTGTGGATGTGAAATCTTTCAAATTTGTGACTCAGATAGCAGAAGAAAATTTAATATTTTGTACAACAATATTATAAGATACGTTTACGGACTAAGGCGATTTGATAATGTATCTTCTTTTTTCACAAATCTTTATGGAGTTTCATTTAAAAGTCTGTTAAAAATTCGCACTCCTGTATTTTTGCATAAAATAATTAGTATCAAATCTCCGAAATACTTATACGAAAAAATAAGATTTTCTCAATCAATATTATATCTCGTCATCTCTGCCTAGTTTCCGAATGGCAATTCTATATTCATTCTACTCATCTTCGGAACTTTCTTCCACCATATCAACACTATAATAGCAACGCTAAAAATTCAAAATTTTTTTTTAATTTTTTAGCATAATTGCCAATGTTTGTTTGATCAACTACTGTACATGTCAATTTATATTTAAAGTTATTGTTTTTATTATTTTTTTTCTTTTTGATTTAATTTTTATTTTATTTTGTTGATAATAATTATAGTTAGACAAATGTATGCTGTGTGACACAATGCGTTCCAACACTATAAATATAAGACCATGTCTTGTTGTATAGGAAGTTAAATAATAAATAAATAAATGATAAATAATAATAAATGAAAATTTCTTGTGAGAAACAACAGTGAAATACAATGTTTTGCTTATAAAAAACAGGAAATTAAAATAGAAAAAAGACTTTGCTAAAAACATATTTCTTTATTTCCGCAGAAATATCCGTTTTCTGGTGGCATGAGTACATAAGTAATTTTAGTAAGAGAAATCAAATGTCCCTTGACAGATGCGATTTAGGCAGTTCGGTACTCACTCATTCTTTTTATTTAATTTAGTTGAATATTTTATTGTTATAGTTCTTTAATTCAAATATGATTTTCTCTTATTCAAATTCAATTAAAAATAATTAATAAAACAATTTCTTTTTCTTGCAGGTAAGTGCAAATATTAAACTCAATTTTCTTGGAATCCAGGTAATTTCATTATACATATTCCAAGTACATACTTATGTACGAGTATGTACATACATGCATACTTTGCTTCTTTGACACAAATTAGTAAGTCTCAGGTGGCTTAAAATCTTTATACATTTGCATGTACATCTATCTGTACATTCATACATAGTTAAATATTATAGAATATTTATTTGTAATAAGTATTTTCATGTTTGCACGTGCATATGCTTGTCTGTGCAAGCCGTTATATGACGTTATTGCCCGGCACCATTACATGTGTCAAATTAGCTCATTTTAAAAAGTTAAGAACAATTGGACAAAATAGGATCAATGTATGATGGTGTCATTTGGTTTTGTGGTTGTCATATTCCTTTTGTACTATCAACCATAAACTTGTCTGACAGTAAATGTCTCCTCATATCGTTTGCTATCAATGTTACTATGTGTGTGTGTATGTGTTTATAAACACATATAGTTTTAGATTACTGAATTTCATACGTATAAACTTGCCTTGTGTGCCAAAGTGTAAACTGTAGTCTATGAAGAGCATTTTAGAGAGAGACTTTTGAACCTTTTAATAACTAGGATATTTTTAAATTTATTATAAATCCTAGGCAAAAGGAAACTGACATAGAATTGCTCATATGAATGGCACCACTGACTTTAACATGGGTATACAGTCTACGAGGGGTTCACAATTGATACTATTGATTGACATTTTTTACAACTTTTAATTTTTTTATTGTTACAACTACAAATACATTTAAAACACTCATATTGTTAATTAGGCATCCAGCTAGCTTTTGGAAGATCATTTGGCGACTCTTGTTTTAATCGTCCAGACGATTGTTCGAGTAAAATTACTTTTTACTCTCCCAAATAATGTTTTGGCGAGTCATTCTGATGTTGATCGTTGGACAATTTAATCGTCGTTTACGCATTTTTGAAACGATCTTGATGATTGTTTTGGACGAGTGTTTTTTGTTTTGTTTATGCTAAATCGCCGTTTACGCATTCTGGCGATAGTTAGGCGTGGAGAGTGATAATAAAAATTGTTGGTTTGATTAAAGTGTTTTCTTTTCAATTGAAATGTGTTTTAAATCAAAGTGTTTTTTTTAATTCAAATACATATTTATTATTATTAGGAGTATTACTTATTATTAAAAATATAAAACACAAAAAAAACACTTTTTATTTAAAAGAGTCTTACACGATCCTTTTCCGCGCATCGTACAAGACTCATTACTGCGATTTATTCAAGGCTCGTTTCAAGTAAGAATAAGAGAATCTCACACGATTCTATTAAGCGCATCGTAAACGACTCATATGGAAGAGTCGCCGTCTTGACACAGTTTCTATGGTTTTGCTGAACGATCGTAGTACGACACCGTAGACGATTAATTTAATCGCCCGCTCCGATCGCAGAAAATTCTTCTACCAGTGAAAGGAAATGGAAATCTAAATATGACTGTTTGGTTGATGTGTGATAAGGGCATGTGTCAATTCAATATGACGTTTTCATTGGCGAGTGCCACTTAACATTACTCAAACACTAAGTGATAGGTAGGTCTCAGATGTAACCTAATCGAGTTTGTTAAGTGTCGATATCAATAATAATAACCCAAGTTGTAGTTAAATTGACTGAAGACTGGGAAGACATGTTAAGTAAATGGTTAAAATTTATATGGTATGCCCTCTTGTCATAATGCAGAAGTCCTATATTATTGTTTCACTCCCATTTTCACAAGTCATGGTACTAGTGCGTTTATAAAAATTGCCACAAGCCTTCCACCAGCACAGCAAGTTGGCTTATGTGAATCAAATTTCAAACCTCTATTCTCTTTTACATTTTAACTACATTATGATCACGACAACAGCAAGTCCCCAGTACTCACTCGAAGTGGAAAATCAAATTCAGCTTTTGTCATTTGTATAAATTAATATCGTATTAATTTATCTGCCAACTTACATTGCTAACCACTGTTGCCAATCGATTGCAATGTGTCAATTGAATATTCACTATTAAACAGTTGTACGTGAAAATTTCATGTACGAGTACATGTGTATGCAGGTAGGTGGTGTGTTTGCATGTCCGATATGTGTGCTTGGACGTGTTGATCTCATACCAATAAGAAATTTAGACATTTAATAACACTTTGAGATGTAAAAGCTTAAAATCCGACAAATTAACCCATGTAGTAATTGGGTGCTGAAATTAAATTATTGTATTCTGTTTGATGTGAAATGTGCCAAAGTGTGATTGTCACATCACACATGTCTTCCTAATGCCAAACCTGTCATGTTCAGTAGCCAAATAAAACTATAAATGCATTTTGAAACACGTAATTTCTTGCCCTTCTTTAGCATCATATCCTCTGCTAGACATCATTTATCAACTGGTCACTAGTTATGATGTATTTGTTTGCATGCACACATTGCTTGCTTTCTTGTTATTCCGTTTGTAATTTTTAATATAGTAAAATTCGTTTAAAGCGAACTCCACGGGACCAGAGAAAAATTAGTTCTTTATAAGAAAAGTTCGTTATAAGCACAGTGATATACAAAATAAAAACAATTTTAACGATGTATGTATGTATGTATGTATACGTACATATATTTGTGATATAATTTTATCACAAAGCACATACTACTCTACTGACTGGCATGCAAGGGTATCCCGGAAAACGAATAACGGCTAATCAAATATGCCTCAAACAAAATCGTGTCGCATTAATAGTAACACTGATCGCCATTTCTTCATGTGTGATCTAGATATTGAAGATCTTAAGTTCTTCTGCTACCTGGATTGGCTCAGCAACAGATATATCCAGTGAATTTGCCCAGTTAAACCCGGCTTAGAAATCTTCTAAATCAAATCATTTAACCCAAAATAAAATCCACTTTGATTACATGGCACCACGTAACATACAATGCCTTCATGTATTTCTTAACAGATGACTCCGCAAAATCTTGCGGAGTTTCTAGCCTGTAACTATATCCGAAAACATACTCTGTATGGAGGCAAATCAGCAGGATATTAGAATAGAAATAAGTAAGAGGAATATTGCCAAGAAATGCCAAGATTGAAATCCGCAGGGGAAACCAGCGCATACCTGGAAGCTGCAACTGACAGCGGAATTTCGAGATTGCGTATGAAGTGGAACGTAGTCAAGCATCGTGCCGAAGATCGAGATTATTGTACTTTGCTCCGTCGAGGAGTATTTACATTTACCTATTTAATAAAATATATATATATATTTTTTATATTTTGCGACATTTCAAAACCATTTTATGATTGATTGATTGATTTGAAAATAAAAAAGGGCATAGCAGTAAAGGAATTGCCAGGGTATCCCATGATTAGGTGCTTCCTTTAGGAACTGCCAAGCGACCCATACCTTCGTATAGAAAGTGGAATTCCGAAGAACCACTCCTAGAGTTTTTATGATCTCCACCAGTATTGTTAAAAACGGTTGCACGCGGTAATGGAAAATTTCACAAAAAACCGTAGAGCGATACATTTAATCGAGGTAGGCCATTTAAAAGATAATTGCCAACGACGCGTGTTGCTTACTCGCCCAGAGCTGTTTTACGACTGAAACCATTTTATGTGACCGGAATTTTTTCATAAGTATGTATCAGCTGACTAAAAATGTTACAATTTGTACAGTAAATGTAGTATTAAAAATTGATGTTGTCATTGTGTACATATTTTTAAAAAAGGGGGAAAATGTATGAAGTTTATTTCGTAGGACTACAAAAAGTAGTTCTTTAAAAGCAAGGATTCGTTTTAAGTGTGTCCGCGCTATAATGAAGGATTTCTGTATGAAAATGGCTACTAAAACATCGTGATTTTAGAATTAGTTCGTTATAACCGAGGATTCGCTAAAACCGAGTTCCCCCTAAACGAGTTTTACTGTATATTTAATTTTTAACCAATATACTGTGTGTGTGTATGTATGCAATAGGGTATTCAATTTGAAGAAAGAACAAAACCAGACCGCGAAGCCCTCTTGCATTGTCTGCAGAATCAGAACCAGCGACCCCCAGGCTATTAGCCTGCGGGAGCTCCCGTTAATCAGTTAATCGCTTGATTGATTAAACGAACTCTTAGCTTAATCGGTTAATCGATTATTACAAATTTTCCACAAATTAATTAATTTCAATGAATGTAAAATATGTACATTAATTATTTATTATTTTCAGATTTTATTAGTCGTTTTCTTGGCAGTTGTTTCGATTTAGCTTTGCAATAAAAGAGAAAAAGAAAATTACAAGTAGCATGGCTTAGAAATCAGAATCAATCATTAGTGTTTTCAGAAAATGAAACTATGAAATTATGATTATATGTTCAACAGGTAAAAACCTAAATATTAAACTAAATTCAATTGTTATTTAAAAACATGGAATATGTATGAATACATCTGAGAAACGTAGTGCTAACCGGGTATATCAGGACACTTCTCGTCTTATTTTTTTTTTAATTTTACCCCCTCCATATCACAAGTGCTTCGTATCAGATCACACATTATTTGTTTGTTATTTCCCATTCCTACAGGCGCTTGTTTTGCTTTGTGTATTCCATTTTTTGTTTGCCAATCTGTCATTGATTATTATTCGTGTTGCAATGGTGGAAAATATTTGACAGTTCAAAATTGAAATGTCTCCTTTGTGCGAATATTTATCTATTGACTTTGTAGGAACGTACATACATAAGTGTGTGATGTCGATTGTCTTTTTTTATTGGTGGACGTCATTTATGGTTACATTTGCTAACTGTTTGCTGCTATTGTTGTTATTGTTTTCGTCACACTTTATGTGTTTGTATTAGAAGGTAGTCCAACCTTTCATCCTCTGAATATTTGATGTCTTTTTTGTGAGTTTTTTTTATTGTTTATTTAGTATTCTTTTTTTTCAAGGATATTTATCTAATGATTGATTGTTTGATGAGGCGGGGAAGCAGTGACCAAAAGGTGCTAAAGTTTTTTATTATTTGCTTTCCTTTTTTTGGGATAATTTATTGATGTCAAAGGAAATTGGAATAATAAGTGGCGAATAGTGACTCTAAATAAGGACATTTCTTATAAATTCTATTGTTTGTTTTAAGAATTTCTTATGAGCAAAGCTGCTCGGATTTATAAATCTTTTTTTTTTTCTTCTTTGTATTGAAATTTCATGTAAAATGAAAAAAATTTCAATCCACCTGCGGATTTTTTTGATCGCGAGTGATAAATATTGTCTTTTGCTAAAACTTTGGTGCTTTTGTTATCGAAACATAGAGTACAAGCTCAAAGCTTCATTTCCATGGTGAATTGCCAAAATTAGAAGAGTTATTGTTGATATTAAGCGAAAGCTTAATATCAATATTAAGAAAATTTTAATGTTTAAAGAAAATTCATGCGGAGCGTGTCTTCATAATCGAGACGGAATCGTGATTGACTTTTCACTCGTGCTAATGAACGCTTACGATAAAAAAAATTATACTCATGCACGACCTTATTTTTTTGGCTCACGTTCATGCAAGTTAACAACAATTTTATTACTTTTTTCATATTTCTGGTTAAACCTAAAAACCTAAAACAAAACACATTGAAGTCCAACTGCTGCATCTTGTTGATTTGCAAATTCTCTTCCCATAATGTTGTGACCCAATTGCGACTCACATTACAGTGTGTCGCAACAAATTAAGAGGAATTTAAATAATAAATAAAATATTGTATTTATAAAGTGCTGACGCTCTGTCTGCTACTTCCCTGTTTCGTATTAGTATTTTCCCTTTTATAAAAGAAAAAATATAATTATTGTTAAGTAAGCAAACGAAACTTTATTAAAATAAAGAATGAGTTACTTAGATTTTCAGTCGTAGTCAAGCACTCAAAAAACATACATTAAAACATTGTATTAATTAACTTGCACGCTCACATGAGAGAAAAAAAGTCAGTCATAATCACAAAAATTCACGCTCATGAAATACTACTAAAGAAATCGATTATCGACTTTTTTTGAAATGTTGGTACACATGTGTTAGTCATATGTTGGCATTATCAGCTCATTTGGATTAGTAGTTTGTTGTTTGTGTGTGTTCTTCGATTTTTGACTTTTGAAAAAAATGTTTCAAAGAATATGTATTCAATTTTGTCTTAAAAATGGAATAAAGTGCTCCAAGATACTTGAAATGTTGACTATTGCAATCGGCGAGTCCATTTTGTATCAAAAAAGTGTTTATAAGTGGTACAAGCGCTTTACAGAAGATGTTGATGACGATTAGCGTATTGGATTTAAAACCACGTCAACAAGTGAAGAAAACATTGAAACAGTGAAAAAAATTGTTTTGGAAAATCGTCACATCACTATTAGGGAAGTTGTAGAGGATGCTGGCATATCAATTCCAAAATTCCTAAATTTTGAGCAAAAGCTACGTCGCATTACTATCGCTCAGGAGTTGTTGAATGACGTCAATGACGATCCAGGTTTGCTCTAAATGGTCATAACTGGTGACGAAATCGCACATGAAATCCAAATAAACGCTGATGAGCGGATATTGCGTCCTTAGAAAATAATGTTAATAAATTATTGTTTGCTTTTTGGAAAAATGTTTCATTCTAAATCAAATTATTACGAACTTTATCTTGATATAAATTACTTTGGATTATAAATAAATTTTTTTTTAATAACTGAGTAGATGTTTGCAGATTCTTACAACATATCGCTCATTTGCTTACACAACATCATAACTAAAAAAGACTTAAGTTTTTAAATTACACTCAAGTCAATGAAAAAATAAAATTTTTACTCAATATAAAGAACGATACGCTTTCTAAAATCCAAAAATTACTTTTTTTTTGAGTTATGACATTGTATGAGCAAATGAGCGATATGTACTTCAGTCCACCCCTCATCTATTTACTGAGGAATCCCTTAGTTCATAAAAATTAATATGCACCCTTATGGCAGCTTTATTCCAGAAAAACCTTTGAATGTTGTTCATTTTAAATTTCATAAATTTGCAACAAAACAGAAAAAGAAAAAAAAATACAAATGAAACAGGTCATATTAACAATAACAACAACCTCCATTATTAGATATGAGAATTTAATATTATATAGGAAAATTACAACAACATCGATATTAGCTGGGGAAGATCATAACAGGGAGGCAAGACTTGGCTGTAAGCATATTATTGTTATCAACAGTAGAATTGTGGCTTGATTCGTTGTTTTTTCCTCCCCCCTTATTTCAATGCATATGGGCATACATGTTGTATTATAGAATATTAATAAAATAATGTTCACACACACAATCACACACCCATACATACACACACACACACAAGAGAATGTCTGTTTATAAACGTATTAATTTTAAGCGGTAAAAATAATTTGTAGAGAAGCCCGCTATGAGGCCTATTTTTAGCAGGGGCTCAGCATATACTTTTGGTTTTTCTTAAAGATTTTTGGACAGGTTTAGCTTTTGCCTTTTTCAAGAAAGAGCGAGTTAAGCACGTGTCGTGAAACTTTTAAAAATAACTCCATTCGCTTTTGTAGAGGGATGAAAAACAAAAAGTCCTGCCTAACGAAGGCCTTCGGAATTTACTTCCTAACTTCTTGTACCCTCACATATTTACACTAATGCATTCACATATACTCGTACATAAATACTCGTATAACAATAAGTTAGTAATAAAATAAAATATTATTGTTATTTTTGCCAATAACAGGTAAATATAACTTTATATCTTTTTTTTCTATTTTCATTTCTGTAAATATTTGTTGTTAATGTTGCCAATATACTACACAACAACATTATATTCCAGGAATAGCAACAAAAAATTATATACATATGCAACTTTAGGGATTTGTAATTGTTATAATGAAAATTAATAATACATATTCATTGAAATGAACATGAATATAAAATGGCTCCATTTACAAAGTCGACTAGAGTTGAAAGTAAAATAAATATTTCGTTTGTTACTGCCACTATTATTGTATTGATGTGTGTTGAATAAAAGAAATGCTAAATTTAAAAATTAAAAATTTTACCAAAAAGATTGTAAATAATTAAATTAATTTTCAAAAGAATATGCAATTATTTGAATGGTGCCAGTGAAGTTAAATAATAAAAGTTGCTACAGCACTCTCCCACGCATCAGTGTTCATGTGTATTTCATGCATTTCTTCACTTTTTAGCAAATTAAGACCTTGATCATACATATTAACTATGAAAAAAGAATACGAGCAGTAATTCAACATGAACAACTTCTCAAATAACTAGTAAAAGTTGTAATTTTCAATTGCCAACTAACTAAATTTAAATTAAACCTTGATATACATTTGTTTTACTTCAAGTGCGTTTGAATATCGGAATATACTTGATAACGCTTTGCCATCAAATTATGTAAGCACCCAGCCTCCCGGTTACGTAGAAATAATGGAAGCAATAACATCACTAAAAGACCACAAGGCTGCGTGATCAACGATTTATGAGCGCCGAAGAAGCACTTGAAGCGTTCATAAGCCATGTTTTGGGGGTGTCTCAAGAGGAATGGAAAAACTGCTGTTACAAATGGTTTGAACAAATGCAAAAGTGTATTGATCATCAAGGGGAGTATTTCGAAAACCGAATAAAGCCATTTTCATTCAAAAATGTTTGTTATTATTTGATACTCCCGAAATATAAATAGTAGCCCTCGTAAATACTGCGAAAACAAAATCAATGCGTTGTAACGAACAGTTGTCGCTTTTCAGAGCTTTGAAAACTTCACAACCTTTTTCTACTTGGGCAGCACGATTGCTACTTCCGGCGGCTTTAGCGGAAATATTCAAAACAGACTGACTATAGCTAAACAAGCATTTGGAATCTTAAATAAATTCTGGAGATCAGTTAAAGTTACAGTATCAATAAAAATTAAAATATTCAATAGCAATGTTGGCTAGTTGGTTAATGTAGCTGCCCGTAGTCATTCAAGTAGAGTCTAGATGATTCCTTTCTGAAAGGATCCCTACACTCGTCGGTGTCAAGCTATTTCTAACCGTATCTAAGTACTCGGATACGGTGATTGGTTCTAGATCCAACCCGTCGCATTGATATTTTTGGTAAGATCAGTCAGCCCTATCTCTGATAAATCTGAAAAGTCTTCTAGTACATGACTGCCTAAAAACTTGTGTCTCGAGAGATTCAAAGCTGGACATTCGCAAAGAAAGTGGAAGATTGTCTCTTCTTTGCTTTCTACGCGACAACTTCGGCAGAAATCATTATAGGATAGGCCTATACTACTAGCATGTCTGCCTGAGCATCGAGTTGTCCTTGCGGTTTCCACGTTTTAGTTACATTCAGCGCTTATAATTATAGCAAAGCCACATTTTCTTTTCAACCTTGCACGTGTCTATATTGCGCCATCTATAGCAATGTAAAGTCAGTAATGCTTTATTTCTCGGGACCTGGAATATAAAAACTATAGGTCTTCGTCAGTAAATGCCTTCGCCGAATTCTCAAAATACTTTTGCCTCAAACTATAACAATTTCTCAGTTATGGTTTGGAACGCAACAACCTCCATTGACCAGGAGATCAAAATACGCAAATTACAAATCACAAGGAGCAAGAAGAAGGGCACACCCTAAAAATACATGGAGAAGCCAAGTCCAAGCCGAACTACAAACTGCTGGATTAACCGAGCATAAAGCCAAAAGAGTAGCATCTCACAGCACTCGATGGAGATCAGTTATTGAGGTCCCATGTTCCTTATAGGAATTGTAAGGATTATATATGTATATATAATTGGGTTTTGAAGTCTAAACTGGAAATAACTTTAAGATGAGATGACAAGAGAGCAAACGAATTGTTGTTTTTCCTTTTACTAGTTTTCAATAAATAGCTTGATGTTATTTTTGCTATTTAATACAAAATTCAAATTATGTACCAAATCCTATTTTTAAATCCTAAAAACAAAACAAAAAATATATATAAATAAAAACAAATAAACTAACAAATTACGTGAAAATTTCATTACAATCTCTAATAAACAATTTTCAATACGAACATTTCCTTTTTTTTCCAAAAACACACACAGAGGAAATATAAAAAGCGCAACGAATATTGAATACAATTTATCTTATTGCAAATAAAAATTACTCAAAATGTCTATAATTTATAAATGTTTTAATGCTCGAGAAATGGAAAAAATGAATAAACAATTTGTTGATTTAAGAGGGTGATTTAACAATTCTACAAGACGTGTAATTTTCGAGTAATTGTTTGTGGGCCTATTAAATATTTATGGATGATATAAGACTCACAAAATTACTATAAAATAGAAATAAATGCAGACAAATTTTTAGGGATAAAAAAGATGATAAAAATGTAAATTAAAGTTTTATTTTTATTTTTTTATTTATGTCTACTGTAACAGTTGTGTCTCATTATGGTCTATTAAATGCAACTTTAATCGTTATTTTTATATTAAATGTGATCGGCATAAATAAAATAAGAAATGACTGAGGAAACAGAACTGTTAAGCAAAAATCTTAATAAGATAACTGAATTGAAAGTGTATGGTATATGAAGTATTCGTGAACTTACAGTAAGGTCTCGATAAATCAAACTTATAGAAAAATGTGTTGTAAATTATAATTTTACCAAATTCTATATGTATCTATATTGCCAATAAAAAGAAAAATATAATTAAATACAAAAATCAGCCATTAAGACAAATTATAAAAAACAAAAATATATTCAAGTCAGTGACTTGAGCTATGAATGATTTTTTTTAATTATTCGGGAAACACAAGACACTGCTTTCGAAGAAGATCTATTGTATCCCTTGCCAGGTGCTAGATCACCTCACATAGACCTGCTCTCCTCAGGAATCTCAAGATTTCCAGTGGTTCTGGTGTTCGCAGATACCAATCATATAATAGGTTCTTGCCCAATTGGCTATATCTTCTGTAGCATTAAGATTCACAGTCCTTCAGAATATGCTCTGTTGTTTCATTCTCGTAATCGCAGAATCTGCACAGTCTGTTGAGGTATTTTCTCAATCTGCAAAGGCCTGTGAGGAGACGAAAATTTTTGTTCTATTTTCTCCGCTTTTCTAAGACCCCAAATTATATTTCAGTCAATTATTTATTGTATGTAATTATATTTAACTGAAATTCAAACTTTTATTCCAGTTTTTTCAAATTTAATTTATATTTTTATATAAAACAAAAGAAGAAACACTTTTAGTAAAACTTTTTTTAAAGTATGTTGTTTAAGTTTTTTATGTTTTATTATTGTTTTTGTTCCCAGCAAAATCTTTGATAGCAAAAAGCATTTTTCAATTCACATCCTACTGTATGAGTTGTATGTAAGTTGTACAAATCGTCGACCCGAAGTTATCTTTACGTGTATCACAATATCAAAAATAAAACGGGATAAGACCGCTTCTCCTAAAACCCCCAAAAACTTGACGATTCCAAACTGACGTGTGTGACCCGGGTCTGAAGTCCTGAACTTGTGCTCCGGCAATAGTGCAAGCTCGGATCTTCTAATATTTTTTTTTGCATATCATGTTGACAGTTTAGGCTCAATTTCCTAAAGAAATTTCTTTTGCAGATACGTGAAGATAACTTCGGAACAACGAAATGTTGTTGGTAATTGCCTTTCAAACATGTTTCTAAGCAAATGTTTACCTTAGAATTAGCAACAACATTAGTACAACTTACAACTCATAGAAGAGGTTGTGTATTGAACAAATGAGTTGGAATGATTACAATTATATGAAGTACATACTTCTACTCGTACTTTGGCGATTTGCTTCATTACTTCAAAATGGCACTGTCATTGAAGACAAGTATTTAGCATCTCGGATTGAAAATAATAACATAAAAATATCAATATTTAGTCGTCGAATACACAAAAGAAGAGGTCGTGCATTTGAAGGAGTTGATGTGTTTGATACGATCTATCACGCCCTTAAGACATCTGTAACGATGGTACGTCGTAGAAGATATACTGAAGACCACTCCTTACGATCTTTGACGAAATTCTCATACAATGGAATGACAATGACAATCAATCAGCTTTTCGTCAAAGACTACAAACGGGATAACGTCATCAAACAAAAATTGTGCCATCAGCCGAGAACGCATTTGTCAAACGGAATATTTTTAATTTAAATTTATTTTTTCAATTGAAGTTGAGAGTGGGATACGAACCTGGATCGAACAATTCATTCCATATTAACAAGCCAACGCACTTTCAGCTCAGTTTCAACAGTGGAAACATACTGCCCGTTCGCCGATTTCTAAAAAAATTTTCTTTCGTATAATTACATTTAAAACAAAAACAAAATTTTAAAAGTTGTTTTTCTTTCAAATGTAATAATTTGAAAGAAATTTTTCTTTCGATATCGACGAACTGGCACTTAATTTATTCGTTCGTTTTATTGATGTCAAAGCTTAACTCACCGAATGCCATATTGTAGGAAATAAGACAAAATGTAGGAAATTGTGGCTCAAATTGTCCTCAACAAAGTTCGATTAAAAACAAAACTTTGGACTTGGTCGCTAGGATTGCTCTAAACAGAGCTTGCTTAAACACAAAACGTAGGACATTTCCTTAAGATTATCAATTAGGAAACATAATCGACAGATGAAAAGCCGCACATGAGGACAGTTTCATATTCGAAGATTTGGCCAATAGTGATGTCAAGTGTTTTCCACGCTATTCTATTGCACAACTATTTTATTACGCCCTAAGATCTTGTTTTCACGAGCACAAACACAAATAAAAAAAAACAAATGATTCATATATGACTGTGATGTGCCCAAATCTAATGAACAAGAGACCGACAACACATATCTTGAAATTATGCTTAGATTGCTATATATGACCACACATTGAGATTTCTCGATGTCATAGAAATACTTTGTTTATTAATTTGAATTTATTAAATTTTTGTAACTTACACCATTTTGCAGTAATAAATGATTTTCTTAAACTGAACTTCATTGCCAACTGAAACACATGTTTATATTTAAGTTTATTCTTTGTTCTATTACAAATACATATGTAAATATTTTTAAGTTAGACATTATGGAATTGAAAAATAAAGAATGAGAACTATTTAAGAACTCAAAGTAGTTGCGTGTTCCAACGGATTAACTTGTTCAACTACTACGCTACTCAGAGAATAATTTACTTTTTTATTTACTAGTAGCTACGTATCTAACTACTGTAAAGTAATGCAGACGGTATGTAGTCTGTGTAGTAAAGTATGTGGTTTTTAACATCAGTCATTACCAAGTTTTCGCTATTTCTACAACATTCCATTATGGCGTGGTTTTTAACTGTCATCTATCAAGTGGCTGCAGGTTGAGTAATGACATCTGTTAAAATTGCGGGTTATTGAAAATAAAATATCTTATTGCAACACCCACTGTATAGAAACTTAATGCGTAAAAAGAATTTTCAAAGCTTACAGCCTTGGCTTTAATTTATCTGCATATTTCAAATGATGCCGCCGCCGCTAGATTGGCACTTTCACCACTGTGTGTCCGTAAAATTCCATTAAAAAATAGTTGCCATCATTTCCCTTAACTTAACTACTATGTAAACGACTTATTAATTAAAATGTTCAAAAGTAAAGAACATGTTGTTTTAAAAAAACACTTTGTTAAAATTTCTTGCTTTAAAAGAAAAGTGTGTTGTAAAAATAGAAGAACAAAAGTTTAACGTGTTTGTTAACTTTTCATGTAAATTGTTCGCTTCTTGTTTTTGCTTTTCTGCTACAATTTATAAAAGAGGAAAAATAAAAACAAAAAAATATGTATCTTTTGATAATCATGTTTTACCAAGAGTTACAACATTCAGCCTTTTGCGCTAAAGGAAACGAAAGCAAATGCATCCATGAACGCTAATTAATGAGTAGAAGTTGGAAAAGTTAATGCAAAGTAAATGCAATAATCATCAGCAGACAAAGATGGAATTTTCAGAAATAAAAATATTTATGTATATAATTTTGTTGTTCTTAAAAAAAATATTCAAATTACTGAATGTGTTGTTTGTAATTGTCAAAAAATCATTTGAAAGAAACAAATGCCGAACATTTTTTAAAGTTTATATTTACAAGTTTATACTCATAAATTCTATTCTTTTAAAATATATTCTGTATTCCTTGGATTTCTAAGTGACATTCTATGCCAAACTCTCCCAGTCACTTTGATTGTGTTGGACAGACTTAGAACTGTAGTTGAATGTTCGATTTGTTTTGAATAACTTCTGCAAACCAATTAAGTTTTTATTTTATATATTTGTATATTGAAACGAATAGTTTGGGTCAAGTTCAAATCCGAGTTTACCCATTTATTTTTTCTAATTTTTTCTTTTGGGTATGAAAAACTTACCCGAGATATCGACTGGATTTTTGTAACTTGGAGTGCTCTTCAAAAAGAATATATATATACATAAAATCGGCTTAAGACAAGCCAATTATTTTACAATAAATATAAATAAATCTGCGAGAGAAGGTATGGTCCGACCTAACATATTTTTTATTAATATGCAAAAATGATTTTGCTTGCTTGTCTTCAAATTATGACTAAAAACCATGCAAAGAATTATTATTCACCCACCATACATTTGCATTACATGAATGTCATGTACTAAATAAGTTTTATATTGTAATGTAAAATTGTAATTGTATCATATTATGATTCGTATACAACCATATCATTTAAACGTGAAATAGTGCTCTTAAATTATGTTTGTCTCAATTATGTTTTTACACTGCGTGTGGGATGTCGTTGCGCATTTCACAATTTTTGTAGTTTTCGTATTCGCAAATATTCTTATATTTCGCAAATATTAACGTTCCAAAAAATACATAAAGTATCAATGTGCTGAAACAAAAGAATATCATTTACCAACTACAAAACACCTGAAGCAAATCCTAATCTTAGTTGAAAGCTAAATTGAATTGTTTGGAAAAATATTCTATCCAACAACACTTGAAATTTCTAATTAAAACTACAAACAGAAAGTGAGAATAACAAAATCTGCTGAATCTGAACATGTAAGTTTTGAAAAGTGTAAAAAATATCCTGCAAAATAATAGATAACTTCAAATTCAGTGTCCAAAAGATTATGAGCGTGTTGTTTCAGCAGAGCAGAGGGCTGTTGTTTTTCATTCATTATGGCTTTATTAATATTTTAAGCTTCGGTTGATTAGCGGATTGGGGTAAAGCATTCTATTCTGGTTCTAGGGCTTCTAGCTGAGCCTACCAGACAGTCACGGCAAACATCGAAACACATTTATATAGCGAGCCGCTTGATACAGAAACAGACGCCCGCTTGCAGACGTACCAAACCGGTGACACACGCCAGTAGCTATTGGTTTTGAATGGCGCCAATGACTCGTCACGTCATTTCGATTATCATTGACACTCAGAATTTAGCTGGAAATTGGCGCAACCCGATATCCCTCTGAGACGTTGATTCCATCGAGGTTTTTTAGTTTGAGATTATGACATTAGTTATCGAATAATGTGTTTATATTTTTTTTGATAACGAATGCCATATTCTTAAACTCAATCGAACCAATTTGTTATCAAATGCAATTATTAGTCCCCAGTACTTATACGATTCCCTGACCACCTGAAGGCGTTATCTTTTATTTCTTCGCAGTAAGGCAATCCTTACCTGCTGCCATGAGACTTCACATGATTTTTTTTATAATTATAAGCAAAAATATATATTAAATAAAAGTACATACTTTATAATAAAATTAAATTGCTAATTGAGATGTTAAATTTTGCAATTTCTTATTATTTTTTTTGGTTCAGTAAAACAGCAATTTTCTATTTAAAAGTATTGAATATGAAATAAAACAATAGAAGAAGTTCTAATAATCATAACAATTATTAAGAAGACAATTACATAATTCCCAACAATCATATAAAGATGAGAAAAATACTAATGGGAATACATACATACATACATACATGCATACATACAAAGTAACAACACAACGTAAACAAAATTATTTTAAACATTTTATTGCAACTCCATTTCCTGTTCCGATCGATCTGCTCTGACCAACCAACTAACCAACACCAACACGTATGATTTTCCTTTTACGTTTCTTGGCTTTATTTTTGTTCTTCTTTTTATGTACTTCTGTTACGTGTAGATATTTACATTTTTTTTATTACTCGTATCCACTCATTTGGTAATTTGTATGCAAGTCAAATCTCAATTCTTTGCATCCTACTTCGGTGTGTAGGGAAAATGATGCTTGCTTGTTTGTAGTCCTTTTCTATACTGCAAATGCCAAGTGCCTTAACGAACAAATAAACATTCATTTATGTCCATTTGTTTTTTTTCTATTTTTGCGGATACTTTAAAAAGTGTAAATATTGTACGCTCATTCGTTTGTTCATTTCTTGTTGCATTCAATTCATTCACTACGTGCAACACATTTGAAAAAAGCTCAAGCAACTTAAAAACTATCAACATGTGGTCGAATTTTTCTTACATTTTTTTATATATATAATTTTTTTCATCATCTTCTTCATGGTATGGCAAAATGTTTTAAGAACAGGCAGACAGACAAACAGGGACGGACTTTTAGAAAACAAGTTAATGGCTTGAATGCTCCGAATCATACACAATTTGTGTAAAGAAAATTGCTCAGATCACATCTTGAGACAACATTTTAAATTGATAAAGTTTTGAGCAAAAAAAAAAATAAAAAAAAAAAAATTAAAAAAATAAAATTTTCAAATAAAAACAAGTCAGTAACAAATAAATGAGATTAAATTTGAATGAGTAGAACTGAAAGTTGTAAGTCTAAGTATTTTACGGGCGAGTGGGTGGATGGTTGGCTAGTTTCTTGTGTAAAATAATTTAAAATATCTTGAGATTGTAAGTACTTTATTTTCTTTAAATGAAATTAAAGTTCTTGTAAATAAATTGCATTTCGAGTATTATTCAGGAAATTGGAGAAAACAATCACCTTCTATTAAAGCATTTAGGTTAATAGCAAAACAAGCTATTCAATTTTAAAAGTATTTATTAAGCCTGCAAGAAATTGTGCTAAAAGAACTAAAGTTCATAAAATTAAATAGAGGGGTTTTTAATTAGGATAGATTACTATGGACAGTCTGTGGCGCATATGATGCTTTGCTGCTGCAAAGTGCTGCACAATGAAAATGTTTTAAAATTAAATCAACAATTTCTGATCGGCTGGTCTGATCGACATGAAATTTTACATTCACATAGAAAAACAATTTTTTAAGAAGTTTCAAAATTAATATAACACTTTTGAAAGATGTTTAAGCAAATGCAGGCAAATAGACTAACTCAACCCACAACAAATGAAAACTTTTTAAATTAAACTGGAAAAATATCTTGAACAATAAATTTTTTAAATAAATAAATTATTTTATTTGAAGTTTTTTTTTATGCTGTAAAATCTGGAATTATTATTGATTTTAATGAAATTAATTATTCATAAAGAATTTCATACATCAAGTAATAAAATGTAAAATATATTAAATTTAAAACTTCTAAAAATCCAAAAATTAAACATTATTTAATTTTAAATATACAGTTTACATTTTGCCATGAGCAGTCAAATACTTCGGGGAATATTTGAATGAGTTAAAGGATTTTAGAACAGGGTTTTTATTTTTTAATTTGATCCTGGGGATCGTAAGGCCAAGGTTATATTATATTGAAAATGTTCCAGTGAAATGTGAATGTGAATGTGAAAGCGTTTGGTTAAATATAAATTTATTTAATCTTTTCAAATAAATATTTGATTATTGCGTGCTCTCTGAAATCAGTACTGATGCGTTCTGCTAGTCTGATGAACAAGAAATTGTTCCAAATACTACTCTCTTAATAAAAAATAATGAATTTATACAAAAAAAAAATCCAAAAATTAAAATAAGAAATGGGGAAACTCGGATTTGAACTTGAGCCAAAAAATTCGTTTCAATATATTTTTCTTCTTTTTAATTTTTATTTTTATAGAATATTAGTTTGTTCAACATATTGAAAAGTCAAAATTTTTTTAGCACATATGAAATTTTTGAGGGGCAAAGCTCCAAATGTAAAATGTTTAACATATAAATTATTGTGATCAAGAGAAAAAAATTATTTATTTATAAATTCTTCAATAACGTTCACTATAGCAAAGAAAACGAAAAAAATTCTTATTGGTAAATGAGACTTTCTTTTTTTCAGATTTAGTAAGAAAATTGTATTACGAAGGCGGCTTTGGAAAAAGTGCAAAGTTGTTCAGAAATGTTAATAATAAGACGTTCAATTTTCAATAAAATTATGTATGTACAATTTAAGAAGTTGTTTCATTAAGCGATTAAGCCGATTGAGCTTCTTTTTTCCGATATTTTGCCGGCATTTATTTGTTTAATTATTCGAAGTAGTTACTGAATTTCTTTGTGAGAGTTTCCATAAGAGGATAATGTCCTTCAATGGTTAAGTATATTAAAGTCACTGAAAAACTTATTTCCTATCTATTAAAACTAGAGCGTTGGTATTTGTAATAGTTTCATTCGACTGTAATTGATATAAGAATTTAATTTTATGGAATAAAAAAAGTTGTTTTCCTGATACTTTTGACCGAATAAAATAATAATTGCAAGTGCCCTCTAGATGAGCTGTTCTAAATTCTGGGTATCATTTGCAAGGTTAAGCCAATTAATTTAAAATTTTTGTTTCTAATGCAAAATAACAAGAATTTAAAACATAAAATATATATATATATATATACAGTCGAACATAGCACTTCCTTCTTTTTTGAAGTCGGTTAAAAAAAGTATATTAAATAAATGAAAATACTTTTGTATACATTTACCCTCAATATATGGAAAATGGAACAGTTGAATAGATGTACTAATTAATTGGACTCTGGGGCTTAAATTTTCATATGTGGAAAACAAAATGTCTAAAGCACTTCACAAACATTCAGGAGAATACAAATACCAATGTGCAGTTGTATACGAGGGCAGGCTTAAAGGGAAATCATATTGTTGTACAGTTCTCTCAAAAGTGAGATAATAATTAATATGGTTGCGTCGAACTCGTTCGGCAGTTCGTGTTAGACAAAAACCTCTGATCAAACCGATTTAAATTGTATGGGTTTGATAGTGGGGTTTTTCTTTGAAATAAACTAGTGAACGAGATTTTGTAATTGACATGTGAAAAATTATTAAAGAAAATTATCAGAATCAAAATTTAATAAAAGCCAGTAAGTGAAATTTCCTGAATTGCTCTAGAGCACAGCAGTATGATCAAATTTATTTATATTAAGTGGGTTTGATCCAAGATTTGTATCTAACCCGAACTACCGAACGATTTCGTCTGCATGTCTCCAAGACTTGAATCGAACTCGTTCAGTCGCTCGTTAAAAAAGTCCTTGATCAAAAACATTTAAGTTATATGAGTTCGCTCAGAGCTGTACGAGTTCGATGCAAATTTAAAGTCTACTAAGAGCCGATTTACATTGAGGGTAATTTCGCTGCGACAACGCTTACGTTCCCTTCCTAAATCCACTCGCGTTTAGATAAAGATTTTTTTGTCGCAATAGTCAGGAGCTTTTTATAAATTTAATAGATAAATTCTTCTTATTCTTTCATTCGTAGCAGTGTTGCCATAAAGGAACTATTTCTTAGTTTGTGAAATATAAAATTAATATGCTTACCAGCAATACTGGCAATAATTTATAAAACAAAAGTACAATTAATTATTAAAAGCAAAATGTCTGATTTAACCAAAAAAGAAATTATTGAAGAATACAAGTCTAAAATTGGTATCACTGGGAACACTACCTCATACATAACAAAACAAAAATACGAGCAAAAGAGATATGCAAAAGAGAAGATGCAAGATTGTCGCTTCAAATCCCATTACGTACGACTTTTGCTACCCCGCAAGCTTCTCTATATTTTTCCCCTAAAACACGATTCGCAAGCGACACATCGCAGGGACATCACCACTAATGTTAACATGCTCTAAGTAGTCTGCTCTAGACTTGAGTGACTCTAGTCTGTTCGTTACCAACATTATGTGGGCCTATTATGAATTTAAAGTTCATTAAGAGGCTCCGTAAAAAAAGTGGAGTTTACTTGAAATAAATCATTTATTTATTCTTTCCACAGCAAACGAAATAAAACGAAGTAAAATTATATGAATGCTTGTTCAGTTACCCTGATACGTAAATCGTTCTCAACTTGCCTGCCGAAAATACCTGTTTAGATTACAAAAGTTTTGTAGGAATTGAAATTTTATTAATAAATAAAATGAAAGTGTTTTCTGTAACCATATAGTTTTCTTGAGAATATATTGTTTTCATTTCTTTTAGTATCATTTGTTTTCTTCTTATAGCACGCATGAAATTAACTTGCATTTACCTCTTCTGATGACTTTGCAAACTGCTCCTTTATAAAAAAAACACATACATAGATACATCAAATAGGTCTTTGACCATGATATTTGAATGCTTATATGAAATTAAATACGAGAATACATTTGATCTTTAACTTTAAATATTGATACAGATGCATGAGCTTGCTTAAATATTTCCAGCCATCATCATCATCGTCATCGTAGTTATACCACATATTCCATTCCATCGATGTATGAATGTTTTGAAAACATTTGAATGCCATTTTCTTTTCAATGCAATTCAATTCGATTCGATTCTTTATGCTGCCGTTGCATGTGGCATGTACTAGTGTTTGCTGTCAAGTATTGAAATACTACACAATGAAAGAATGTGTTACTAATTGAACATGAAATAGTTTTCAATACGTTTGTATTTTGGCCTGTTTGCGCCTGCAGCGCTCTGTTCATTGCATCCACAGTAATTTGAATTTGTGTATGCAAGCTGATAAGTATGTTGTTGCCCAGTTTCTAAATACATACTAACCATAATAAGGAGTTTCTGCATTAAACTGTAGCATTGTATCATCTATATAAGGTTTGCAACATATTTTCGATTTCTGCTTAACAGTAGGTGATAGATGACAAAACAAAAGACTTGTTGGCATTATCATTATTGACAACATCATTATGTCTGCTATATGAACCATCTATTAGAGTTGTTTTGTTTCCTAATCACAATTTTATTATTCAAATGCAACAAATGTTGAAAACAACAAATAAACTAAAGCGAACAAACTCAACTGCATAAGTTTTGTTAGAAAACGTTTATAAGTTTTCAGAGAACAAAGCTGGATTGATTGTTTTTAAATGTTTCTGCCATGTGAACAAGATTAGCTTTTTGCATGAAACCGCGAGCTGCAAGAAATAGTTGTCCAAGAAATAAATCTAAAAATAAAAAATGCGTGTAGCGGAATATCGAGGTAGGCAAGTCGCAGTATCGCACAAGTCAAATAAGTCTGATAAAAAATAAAATAAATAAATTTCAGAAGTCAACAACCCGCTTTAAAACTATCGAAACCAGTTGTCACGAAAATACATATGTACTCTTACATACCTGTAAGAGAAAGCTTCTGTAAACGTAGCAAGCACCAACCAGCCAGTTAAAAATTTAAAAAAGTTAAAAATTTTTAAGCATTTCGGAGCACTTAAAGACCGAAACTCCTTTGTAGATTTTTGTAGTTACAGCTTACAGAAAGCACAACGTAAAGCTTTCTAATCGACACCCAGTTGGTCAGACATTTACACGACATTTTCCTCAATGAAGTCTTTCGGCTAAAAACTAAAATATTCTAAAATACATCTGAGGACAAGTATAATGACAAGATATTGCATTTTGTCAAGCATGTGTCGAGCTTTATTGTCAAAGTTACAAAGAATAGGTTTGGAATGAAGCCTGTGAAGCAAAGTCGTGGAAGCCATTTGTAGTCTTTCGTGTTTTCACTCGCATTCACAATAATATAATAAACATTGTACCTCAAATTGTTGGCGGTAAATGTTGTTTAAGGACAAAGTAAGCGACAATTTCACGTATAACTTTCACGGTACGATTAGACACATCATCTGAAGATCCACCCGTTGATGATGCAATACTTTCCAAAGTAGCAGAATTGGTTTATATCGTGGAAATTAATATATTGTATACAAAGCGGTCTGTTGTGTGTAGGATTGATTCTTGATTGCCTTCATCTTGGGTATATTCATTTTAAAGCCTGTCTTTGCTGCTTCCGTTTCGACCAATTTCAAGTAAATATCAATAATATCAGAATAATTATGCGTAAGAAGATGGCCGCATGAGCCTCACGTGATGCAGCTGCGGTTTCGCGTTGCGTTTCTCAATTACGATGTCTAACATCTTTAAACATGTTTTTTTTATTAAACATTCATATTAATATGAAATTAGTTGAACCTTTTTAGGTTTAAGCTGAAAGGTATTCTTTGGCTCAAGCTCAAATCAAATAAATACCAATTTATTTTTTATTCAGAAATGTTTGATGCCATCAACTTACTTTTGTTAAGGAAGAAATATCGGAAGATTTTTAATCATCAGCCTGGCAGAACGAAACCCCACTGATTTCGAGCTCGTGGCATTCTAAGCTTGCCCTGTTTACATGTACAGATATACGAGTAAAATAATTTAAGCAGCCATTTTGTATAAATGGATTGAATATTCATTTTATAATGGTCTAACTCACAACATGACCTTGTGACTAATAACTATTAAGTACTTCGAATACAAGCAAAATTCCTTTTAACTTTTAGCTTTTGCAAATAAGAATACAGAAAAATGTATGTGGGCTTGTATGTGTGTATGGTGCATGTTCGAGTGTGTGTGAAAATCAAATTGTCAATTTAATATGTTTGAGTTTGAGTTATGATAAGCATGAATGTACTCGTACAGGGTGTTTCAATAAGACGTTACATTATCAATAGTTCGTCATTTGAACAGTTGTCATGACACAAACTTGTAACTATTTACTTCACAGCTGACAAGTAAAAACTACATCATTAATTGAAATGGAACGATATGCACTTGAATCACTTATTGAAATTATTAAAATTTTTTAAAAAAGTGGCGAAAATTGCACGGTTACAGTTCGCAAGACTCAATCATTTTTGTATAGTCATGAAGCACCGAGAAGGCTACGTTAACTTGCATAAAACCCACGAATTTGACAAGGTCAATCATAACCTTCTTTTGAAGAAGATACACAGCATGGGTTTTTCGCAAAATTGTTTAAATTCGATCAGTTCAAATGTCCTATTTAAAAATATTACATCGGGCGTTCCACAAGGAAGTCATCGTGGACCACTCCTCTTTTCTTTATTTATCAATGATTTACCTGTATTTTACTGTAATCAAGAACTTGTTTATGTCAAAATATTTCTTAGCTACAATGATCTGCAAAGATCATATGTTTACTACAAGAGGATTTAAATTCCTTACATTCCTGGTGTGATCTGAACTTAATGCAATTGATTTTTAAGAAATGCAAGAGGTTTTACCGAAGGAACCATTCAACCGTAAAATACTTTTTGGGCAACTATGAGCTGGAAACCGTTTGTGCTTTTACAGATCTTGGAATATTACTAGATCCTAAACTTAGTTTTATTCAACATATTACATTGATTAGAAGTAAAGCAAGATGTCTGCTTGGTTTTATCAAACGTCGAGCTAAGGAATTTGAGGACTCCTATATTACTAAACAACTGTTTATATCTCTTGTTCGTCCTGTTTTGCAATATATGTATCTCAATAATTTGGGACCCAACATATAAAATATATATATTAATGCAATTGAATCAGTACAAAATCAATATTTATTTTTTGACTTCGCGTATTCCGTGTGGAATCCCCTGCGCCTTTCTTCGTATCAAGCTAGGCTTGCGCTTATTAAGCTACCATCTTTCATTAGTCGAAGAACTATGCTAAATGTTATGTTTATTTTAAAGCTAATTAAAGATAATACTGGGTGTAATTTTTTAATTATAAAACCTAGCCTTTTGTATTTCGCTGCGTCTTACATGATATTTATTACTTACAACTTTATATCAAAGTGTTTAGAAAAAATTATGATAACTCTGATTTCTTTATAAGAAGTTGCAGAGATTTTAATAAACTTTATTTTTATGTTGATTTCTCTTTGATAGATAATTTAATAAAACGAAATATTTTAATTGCATTAAATAATTGAAAACTATTGTATCAGGTATGTGATTGAAATCGATTTTGAAAACGAAGCAATTTAACTTTCCATCCAATTAATATAATTTTTGTGATAGAATTCTTCTTAATAAAGAAATATTTCTATAATATTTGTGGCAAAGTACTTTTTAATAAAGAAATATTATTAAGAAACTCATTTTAAAAAGGTTTTGCTTCGAAATCGATTTTCATCACATATACGAAATGTATAAATAGTCCGTAAGAATTGTAAATTCATAGATTTAGCAAATAAATAAATAAATAAATATACAAACAAATAAAATAAAAGTGTCTATCTCCATCATCAATGTGTGACTGTTTGGTGCACTTTTTGGCCTGGCGGGTTCACTGGAACTTACTTATTTGATAATGAGGCTGGAGCAACTGGTGAAGGTGAAGGGACTGCGCTATAGAATATGATTTTGTATAATGATTTTGTATAACCGGAATGGAAAGAATATAATGTGAACAAAGTTTATTTTCCACAAGACGGTGCTACGTGCCACACAAGTGACTCTTTGGTGTGAAATCTTTTCTGACTGAGTTATTCTTCGAACAGACGATCAATCGGATTTGGCCACCGAGATTATGTCATTTAACACCTTTACAATTTTTCTTTGGAGCTTTAGGTCCCCAAAGATGGAATTCGTGAAGTTATCGATGATTTGCATCCGCAAATGTGAGAGTTGGTGATGGAAAATTTCATAAAAATAATATTTTCATGCAAGCGTTGCCGTGGCGGTCATTTGGCTGACATTATTTTCCATTATTAATGATATTTACCCTCCTCTTTATAATTAAATAAACACTCAATGAAATCATTTATTATTTCATTTCACATCTTATTGGAAGACCTTATGCTCGTGTCAGTGAGTTGGCAAATAACTTCATTTCAACTATTAAATAACTTCTAATCAAATATTTTTGAAAATTTAACACTTGTCTGTATATTTTATCACTTCAAACTGCAAGTGCGAGTGCTTTGCATTAAATACACAATCAAACACTCAATGTGGCATGCAGCAAGTTTAAAGAGTGTATCTTTGAGTTTCAATACGATTATGTGTGAGTAGTTAAGTAGTGGAGGATTGTGGTTGCAAGCTTTTAAATAACTTACATACGTTTAAGCAAAAATGTATTAACACAATGTAAAATAAATGCGTATGTGTGTGCATTTAGCGGAAAAAACTGTAAGGCCTTCACTATCTAGGAATTTCGTAGAGCTCAGCTATCCAAGTCTAATTCGAAAACTTTCTACGAAATAATAAATACATGCAGTTAAAAAAATAATATAGAGAATGATTAATGATTAATTTAAAAATGGTGCAGTGCTGTTTTTTATACTTTGGACTAAGAACCAATATTACTAATATTTAATAGCGATTTCACCAGGACTATAAATGATATAATATAAATACTTGAATTCCTAAGTTTTAAGTGCTCTTCGGGAAATGCATTAAAAATACTAGATGGACAGACGGACATGCATTATTAAATAAATTCCCCTTTTTTATTCTGTCCGCGCCGTGCGTTCGTGCGTCGAAGGAAATAAAAGGAATGGAAATTATCTCCGGTACTTATTTAAATACATATTGTTGGAAGTTTCGTACCAAAAAAAAAATAAATAAAGAAGCCCATGGCGGGGCCAATTGAATACTTGATTATAATTATGGATCTGTATGTAAAGTATTTCACATTGTTATCTGAGTAGTGCAAGCAATTGTTAAGTAAATAACTACAAATATACATTAGTATTAACGAGGGTGGTGCAAAAAGATTTTTAAAAACAACTTTATTCATTCAGAAACGATTAATAAAGTTATAGCAGGTTTAATATTGGATGTTGGGAAAACCGACACATATTAGCTTTATTAATTGTTTATGAATAAAGTCATACATTTTTACTACTTCAAATATATTTACTTATTCATTGGATCCTTGAAATTTATAAAACTCATCCAGAATTTCAACGAAAAATCATCTTGAGTAATGAGGCCCGTTTTCACCTTAGAGGATGCGTTAACAAACAGAATGTCAAATGTGGGGCTCGGAAAATCCAAGAGTTATTGTAGAAAAGAATCTCCATCCTCAACGAGTGACTGTTTTTTGCGGTTTTTGGTGTTTCGGGGTCATTGGCTGCAGCAACTGTTACTGTGAATGGATTGCGCTATCGAAAGATTATTAATGATTTTTTATGGCGGCATTTGGAAAATGACGGTACATGCCACGTGCGAAAAGTTCCCTGGCCGTGTGATTTCTTGAAGAGAAACGATCACTACTGACCACCAAGATCTTGTGAGTTTTTTTGCTTTGATGGTACATGGAGGATAAGTTCATGCCAATGGTCCACAATCGATTCAAGACTTCAAAGATGGATTTCGTAAAGTAATCCCAGACAGTCGCAAATGTTCCAATTGTTGATAGAAAATTTAATGAAAAGAATATGGTCGTACAAGCTGCCATTTGGCTGATATTATTTTCCACTACTAATTGCATTTACCCTTTCATTTACCATTAAATAAACATCACATGATGAAAATACACATTTGTTTTACATAACAAAATGAAACCTCTTATTGGAAGACCCAAAAGAATTTTATTCAAGTAAAATAACTATGCAACTAATTATCTAGATGTTGTTAATTCTGTTAACTTCCTGAGAAGTCAAAAACAAACAGCTATTGATAATTTGAAAGTAGTGAAGAACTAATTATTTAAATATAATTTCCAATTTTTTCCATTAGATAGTATCGGCAGACATTGACAACAGTTGCGATTGACGATTGAAACTTTTTTATGGTCCTTCGATCCTCCAGAAACATTAATTTCTCAGAATTAACTTGAAGCTGCTCATTAGGTGGATCTGAACTAAAAGATTTTCAACTAAAATTAATATAAAAAAATACATGTTTAAAGATTAAAAATTGCAAAGTGTAATCACAAAAAGTAACTCAGCTCCAGGTCAGAAAGAAAACTAACTATGAATTTACAAATTCAAATTTTTACTTGCCTCGTTTATGATATTGTTGTTTGTCGTTGTCGTTGTCGTTGCTATTTGCTGCACATGAATTGTAAGTGTTGCGGTACTGAAAGACGTCTTTGTATAAGTGAGTGTGACTTGGTCTTTAACTCGCACAGTGGGCCATTTTGCGGGAAGTTGGTCAAAACTCTACTGCTTTTAAAAGATTAGATATTATTCAGTACTATTTTTTATTTTTATTTTTTGTTGAATAGAAAACACTTTGAGCTGCAGCAATTATCAGCATCAAAAAGGATAATAAAATTCGTTTGTGTTGACTTTTATAACAAAAACAAATGAAACTTTCTGTCAATCTTTACTTTTGACTACAAACTTTATTCAGCGAAATAAGCTAAAATCAGTTTATGGTTTCATGTAGCCGCCATAAAATTTTAAAAATATGCAAATGCATATCGGGTGTATTTTATAGATTGATACAACTTTGAGTTTGCATCACTGCTTTATTTGACCACCCATTTAACAGCTGATAGTAGTTTTATGTTTAGTTTGCTTTGACATTTCATTATGGATCGACCTACACTAGAGCAACGCGTGCAAATTATAGAAATTTTTAATCAAAATAATGGTTCTGTTCGTCAAACTTATCGTGCACTTCGTCCATTTTATGGCGTACGGTTGAATCGGTACGTAAATAAACAGAATTGTCGCATTTGAAGTGAGGAGAATCCAAAAGCTTTTGTCGAAACACCATTACATCCACAGAAAATTACTGTTTGGTGGGCTTTATGGGCTGGCAGAGTCATTGGCCCATATGTCTTCAAAAACGATGATGGTCAGAATGTTACTGTCAATGGTGAACGGTATAGGAACATGATTCGAAGTTTTTTCGTATCTCAATTAGCTGGCATTAATCTTCCTGATATGTGGTTCCAACAGGACGGAGCCACATGCCACACAGCGGGCGCTACAATTGATTTACTCTAGGAAACTTTTGAGGAAAAAATAATTTCACGAAATGGTCCAATTAATTGGCCCCTAAGATCGTGTGATTTAACCCCATTGGATTATTTTCTTTGGGGTTATGTAAAGTCACTTATGTACGTCGATAAACCACAAACAATTGAATACCTGGAAATCAACATTCGAAGAGTGATCGTCGAGATACGGCCGCAAATGCTGCGAAAAGTTTGTGAAAATGGGTGTTCCAGATTGCGCCTTGTACGCGCCAGCCGTGGCGGCCACATGTCCGAAATCATATTTAAACATTAATGTCATAAAATTTTCTATCCAATAAAGACCGTTTCATTGATATCAAAAATATATTACTATGTTTTATTATGATTTAAGCTTGTATCACTCTATAAAAAGCACCCGATATATGTCATGCAAAAAACACAAAAAACTTGCCCAGGTTATTGGTAAAAAAAATCGTATCCAAACAGAATGTAGAAATAGAAATCGCACTAAATGAGTCCAGTAAGGCAAATTAAATGCCGCATAGAGATGGCGAGAGATGCCAGTCATGTTGACCAGTCATGAAATCAACGTAGTAAGTGTACTTTACTTCATAGAATGTTACATATGTTCTGAACTATTACGTGGGATAGAAGACTTTATAAAAGCTATATATTAAAAAGTTATACGTTGGCAAAATTCAAGAAATTATATACAAAAGCTTTGGTTTTAATTATCTCATGGGAAAGCTCTTGCTAAATCAATTTGTTCGCTAGAAAACTATTCAAACAGACAATAAAGATTTTTTTTTGTTTTCCGCTCTTCTCAGATATTTATTTTTATTAAAATCATATAGATATTTTTAGGACCTGGTTATACGAGTAAACATAATAAAAAAAGTTTCTTCCCCGTTTTATCGCAAAATGTGCCACAGTGTGTCATGCAAATGTGTATGTAATTTCAATTCATGAGCTAAACATAATGACGCTTTTGGTACTTATTCTATTTTCTAATCTCTCTTGTGTATTATAAAGTCATTTTATAATTTGAATAGATTTAATCTTATTATAAGAGACAACAAGCGCACCAAGTTGGAAAATAGTTGTTGTACTAACTATGTAATGTAAAATGTACTAAGTAGGTTTAAAAGAAGGACTTGCTTTGGGGACATGTGGCAGACAGACAATGATTTATATGACATTTATATTTGCGACAGCAATTTGAGCTTAAACTAAATTTTATATAAAATAAAATGAAGTCGGGTTTTCAAAGGGGCTTCAGTAATGAGAAAATCCTTTAAGAGCTGCTTGGAGTAATTTAGGAAATGTATTCTTTTGTACGAAACTACGAGTTTTAATCATAAATTTCTCTTAAAAATAAGCTTTATTTGCAATGAATTCTGAACTAGATGACATATTTCAACATGACAGTTGAGATGGCATTTCTAGGTTCATTCAAAGTGGTAATTGGAAATAAGTCATTTTGAAAAATCTTTCCTTGTATGTTAGTGTTTCAGATCGTAAGATCTGTTAAGAGTTTCTTTAAAGAAAACATTCAAACTACGAAGTCTGGTAGTAATTGACATCTGGTATTCAGTTTGGGAAACAAAATTTCGAAACATTATATGAAATAAATATGTTTAGAATACTACAAAAGTTTTTAGTAAAATTTAACTAAACATTTCTTTTTCCGCAACAAGACAATTGAAACACGATCATACAATATTTTCCAATCAAAAACTTAAAATAAACATTTAAGGATAAGACTCAATGCGAACAAAAACCAACTAACTAATAAGGATATAAATTACTAATGAGTATTTTCCGTATAAAAATAAACCAAACACTTTTTTTTGCAAGTTAGCAAGAAAAAAAGAACAATTTGTTTTTAAGAAAATCTGTAAATAAAACATTTCTTAAGTTAATGAACTTAATTGCACTTACAATTCACTTACACATAAAATTTGAATTCCTTAGCTGACAAATAATTCAATAAAATGTTTAAACTAGATAAATTAACAACTAATCTCACAATTTCCCTTAGGAATGAAAAAATAAGTTTAAAATACATTTAGTTTAGCACTAAAAAATAAATATTTATTCGTATATGAAAATACTTCACAGTAAAAACAGTTTCTGTAAATTTGATAAACAGCCTGTTCATGGAACACGTCAAAAATACAAACGATACTGGGCGACACGTTAACGACTACGTAATATAAAGGGTTTGTGTGAGCACTCAATTACGGTGTTGACCAAATATACATCAATCTGCAAAAGAATGCTTAGTGAAATATACAGATTTCTCCAGCTACAGGAGTCTGAAAATTCAAATATTATCCAACCATAATAAAATCTGATAAAATTACTATTTTCAGACTGCAGCTCATAGATAAAAAGACAATAGCGCACTTTAACGCATCCACCTTAAAACTTAACACTTAAAACCCTTTTTTAAAACGAATTTTATAAATAAAAAAATTTTCTTTTTATACCGTAAATGTATTAAAGTCTCCATTTGAATCTCTTTTCTAAAAAAAAAGTTTAAGAAAAGTTTATGGAAGGCAAACATTAAGAAGTTTTAATTTTGATGAAATAAACATCTCCATCCCTTTTGTTCGCTGAAGTCCGAAAGGTATTTTACAGATGGAAAAAAAAGTTTTAAATACATTTGTTTACATACACAGTGTAACAAGTGTTATATACAACAACAAAATAAAGGTATAGTGCTCATAACAGTCTTGTTTGTAATAACGTTTACGACATGTTTTTTGCGTCTGACTTGTCAAATTTTAGACTGTAAAATACGTACATGTCGTGTGTCACCTATAAAACATTGCTGCTGTAAAAAGCATGTGCAAAGCCATCTGACAAAATTTCTATTTTGATCTGACAATCCTTCTGACATCAGCTGTTTTTATTGTGATGAAAGATATTACCAGAAAAATATGCCCTGAGAAAACAGTCAGCGGCTGGCTTTTAACGGTAGAATTACCCGGTTGATGGTAATATTTTACATGGACAATACATAATTACGTTTTTAACTAGCTTTGTGTATTTAATAAGAATTATATAAATCATGTGTTAGTATTTAGTGCGAACTTAACATATAGGGTAGACAGACAACAGAGTTAATTTGCATTAAAATCTTGTTAATGTGATTTAAAATTTTACCCTGACAGACGATAATTTTTGAATTTAGTTTTGGAGTTTACATCGATATCAAATGGATGGAAGGCAGAAAGTACGTTTAGCAGTTATGCTGTCAGTGCAAGACATGATGCCAATTTAGGCTTTTCGAGGCTAGATTTAGCCTCTTTTCTTGTCTTTTAGCCTCGAAATTTACGTTTAAGTTTTGTGGCTTTTTTCGACTTTTTCTATTTTAAATTTAGCCTCAAAAAGTCTAAATTTTTATTTTCTTCTGAACCCATAAAATCTTCTTGAAACATTAAATGGATAAACGTAAGTACACTGATATTCGTATATGTAACGATAGGAAGGCTGCACTGAACGCTCTATCGGGTATTTCTACAACATCTGAAATGGTAAAGGACATCCTTAAACGAGATGGCGGCACATTCCAACCTGAAGCTAATCTGGGTACCAGGACACGCAGACGTGCCTGGCAACATAATAGCGGACAAGCTTGCCAAGGAAGGCTCCCGTTTGCAAGAATGGTACACCGACCTGCTAGTAGGAGTCCCTCTAAAAAGCTGTAAAATCCTCATACAGCAAAAACTCATGGGGACAGCACAATCTATATGGTTCAATGAATCCACTTGTGCAGTTTCCAGATCAACCTGGCACCAGTATGACCGAGCTAAAACTGCCATCTTACTGAGGATCCCTCGACATCAGCTACGTATACTCGTGGCAGTCCTAACAGGGCACTGTTTCATATGTGATCAAGCAAATAGATTGAATCTCCCTTTTTATGACTTCTCTAGAAGCTCTATAAATGAGGAAGAGGAAAAAACCGTCAAGCATCTCCTCTGTCAATGTCCAGCTTTGTCTTATCTTATAACCTTTTATCTAGGTAACTTGTTTTTACCCGAACTCGCAGACTTTACGGAATGCAATCCAAAAAGAATAAACCAGCTTATTCAAAAAACGTGTTGGTTTAACACCAACCAAAACATAGGACAGTAGCATAGTATTTTCTCTGTCTAGTTCAGGCATCACAAAGGGACCTATTTTTCTGGACCCAAGCGGCCTGTGCAACCTAACCTAACCTGAGTACACTGAAGACAAAATTACTTTGAATGAAATCCACTTGCGAAAGTTTTTAAGTTGGAAATGGACAAATGTTACGTCAACAGCTGAGTTCTGTGTAGAGGTTTGACAATTTAAGAATGCGCTGCAGGAAAATTAATTTCTTTCTTTGGTTAATCTAGTATTTAGATATCTAGAGGATTCATTTTAATATGTAAAAAAAAGAGAATTTAATTGTAAAAAGGAGGGTATCCCATTCATAATAGAAAACAATATCAGCTAATTGATGGCCCTGGCTGCGCTTGCAGGACCATATTATTTTCATTAAATTTTTCATCGTCACTTTGTACATTTGCTGCATAATATCTCACCTTTGAGATCGTGACAACTGTTAAAATGAGGGGTATCGAAAATGAAACGTCTTATTGGACCACTACGTAGTATTATTACCTTTCAGTAACGCTGAGGTTGAAAAACTTTTTAGTACCTTGGAAATAATAAAATTATTATACTCTTGTGATATTAATGCAAATGATAGTTCCGATGAGGAAATTATGATGCCTGTTCGCCATTGCATAAATAATAAATCCACATAAAAGTATATAATACATATATTAAATATATATATATATATATATATATATATATATTTTATTATTTTTTTTATTTTAAGGCAGATAGATATACTAAATGCTGATTAGAAGTCAAAACAAATACCAAATATTTATGTTATATATTGACTTATATGATTTTAAAAATATGTGTATACCTTTATTCTTTTTTTGTGTACTTGAAGTGCTTTTTTTTTAAAAAACTTTCAACATGTTTCATGCATTTTTTGTTTTTTTAATGTGTTTTATTAATAATAAATAAAACTTTGAATTATCAATATACATTTTCAGCATTTTATTGGCTTTTTCTTGTCTTCTCAGCCAGAGTCGTGAGTACTTTTGTGGCGCCGGCTATAATATTTTATGACGGCAGCAGGCCATTTTGGAATCGAAAGACTTGGGTATTGTGTGGAACATAAACATGGTCAATGATCGCATTCATAAGACGTAACTGTTGCGAAACCGTTGAGTGCTTAGCCTCCACAGCTAATCAAGAGAGTTATGAGCCTTTATATTCTAATGCAACGCCGTTTTGTTAGGTGGTGACTACACAAATTAATTTGTTGAATTTTGCGTTACAAATGCGATAAAGTAACGAAAATAAAGAAATAAAATTAAAATAATAATTTCATTAAATATAAGTAGATTTATTATGGTGTCTATTTATTTGAAATACATATATATTTAGTTGAATATAAGGTTTAACGATTATTGGAACACAGTGGCAGGTTTATTATTTTTTCGAGTGTTTTGTTGTGCATTTTTATGTTGTGAATATTTAATTTGTGTTTCAGATTTTAAAATAAAAATGGAAAATTCCTGTCAAGAAAAAAATCAATTACAAATTCTGTGTTGTCCATTCTTTTTAGTATTAGCCAAACTAATTAATTTATCAAATATAAATTATTTCATTTGCAGCATTTTTATTTCTTTTCAATTGTTTACATTAATCAGCTGTTCATTATGCAATTATTCATCAAGCCGTTTCTAAGACGTAACTGTTGGGCTCAATTTTACAACAGTTTAGCTCAACAGCTGCGTCTTATGAATGCGCCAAATATCAGACGCAATTGCACATGAACGTTTGTGAGCTAAATGTTCTGTAAAATAACAATTTTGACAGACATGCTCAATTACATATGAGTCACAAAGATGACAAGTCAGACGTAAAAAACTTATCGTCAATTATTGCATTCAAACAAATAGCAGCACTTAATACTTGTTATACTGTATCGAAAAAAGTTTTCATATTCATTTCTTTGTTCACTGGTTGATACCGAGTTGCGACTATTGTGTTAAAGTTACTGTACAAATATCGCGCAGTGTAAACATTAGGTGTTTTCATTTAATTTGTGAGAATTGTTTGTCTTCAAAGAAGAAAAGTAGTTCGTGGAAGACAAATGCAGAAAAAAAGCGAAGTAGAAAATGGATAAATTTACACACACATGCATACACACAAAAGGAAGCCAAACTTGCATACACATTCGGAATATTTGCCAACCACAAACACACATACACACACAGTCTTGCTGGTATATTTTACTTTTGTTTGTGTACAAATGTAAATATATATTGAATCGTAAGTAAGAATGTTGTGCTTTGTACGCTGAAAATATTAGATATTCGTACACTCTCACAAAAAACAATTAGGTTGATGTGAAGCAGCAGCACACAATCACAATCATTTGATGAATTTGCCACGAATATTAAGAAAAAAAGTTAAAACTAAAAGTTGTTTTAATGCAAATATATTCCTTTTTTTTCGTTGTAAATTTGATTTATATTTGTAGAAAAATCAAATGATTTTATGACATTTATGTGGAAGTGTTCTTTAATGACAGTAAGTGGTTTTTAGTGGCGGTTTTCTCTCGTCACTCAATTGAATGCATTTTAAAAATATTGTAATTTTGTTGCACTTTTTGAAAGTTATTTTTTCCAAACTTCTTTCACATTGATACAATTTCACATTCTCGACAGCTACAAAAAAAACATATTGATTGAAAAAAAATTCATATAATGCTCCAAATAAGCAAGATGGTGAATGGACGTATAAAAGCTGCACCATCAATTTCGTCATAATAAATGAAATATTTTTTTTAAAGAAAAATTATATTTGACTGAAATCGTTTTATGCATAAAAATGTGTTGTGGTATTTCAAGGTGAAATAAAAGGAAAGAGGTGTACGGCACTTGAAATGTTTATCGAAAAATTAAATAGAAATTCATTATGTGTTTGTAAAGCTAAATATCTGTAAAAAATCATGTTTCATATAAAATTATGTTATTGTGTAATTCCTTATATATTATTTAAAAGTTCCAAAGTTAAATTAAAAAACATGCTACAACGTATTTTGTGTCATTTCGAAATTTTTTTATGCTTGATTTGAGATATTTTCTTGATGTAAATAATATGCGAAGAAGCAACATGGTTGAGGCAACCATGATATAAATATGATTAAATTATTTGGCTGTAGTCAAATCATAAGATAATTTTATTATATGGCTAAAGTTACGCTATGGCTTTCTCAAACTATGGCAGTGTGAAATGCATGAAATCAAAAGAGCTTCAACTTTCACAGCTTGATGTTAAATTATGAGTTTCCACTTGATTATAATTTTTTATATTTTTATATTCCAAAGTGGCAGGTACAAATTGCCATCTTTGCTTTAGGAAAATTGGATATTCGAAATATGTACTTTTTACTTAAAAAACCAAACCTGTCACTGGGCCTGAAGTGCAATGTATGAATCAATATGAATCACTATAAGAAAATATAATCAAAATATGTTCCCAGTCATAAAACTATCGAGAAGTCAGTGCAGCCAGTTTTTCTCTTACCGAAATCTATTAACTAATTATAATATTGTTAATATTAACCAAATGAGTATAAAAGCATGCATTGTCATCAGTCATGTGATGCCTTTACAAAGGACTGCATTTTTCCAAACGAAAATAAAAAAATATATTAAATTCACTATTCACTTTTCTTCCTAAATTGTCAATATTTAGGTCCCATAAAAAAGGAAAATCATAACTATTTTTACAGATTTTAAAAGCCCTCTTAGTAAAAAGAGATGTCAATATATCATTCAACATCCTTAAATATATTTTTCAAAAAAAGAATGCTTGTGCAACGTCAACACACGTACACGATAAGTGAAACTTCCCAGCATACGTGTGGCAAATACAGTTTAATAACGGTCTTATAGCAATCATTAGCAAGTGAATATCAAACCTTTTTTTAAATCGGATTATCCGCAAGTTATAAATACACACAAACACAGATGTGAGAGTTTAAGTTGAAATTAATTGATGTTAAATATAATTTTTTTCCTTTGGAATACTGTCTTCATATCCAACTCTTTCTGACCAAAAGAATCCTACGAACTTTAGCCAAAATAAAAATTATTTTGGATTAAAAAACCACTAACAAACAATAACATTAAACAAACAATTAGCTGCTGCCTTGAGCCTTGCAATGTTTGCTGTACTTTGTCAGATAACTGGTTAAAATTAATCAAATAAATCAAAAACTCAACTAGTTGACAAAACCTAAAAAGTCATAGCACTTAAGTATTAATCAAACCAAAAACGTTTGTTTTAAGTATAAACAAAAATTAGAAAAAATGGTACATGAGATAAAAACATCGTGTAACAATGGGTTAATTTAACGTTAATTAGTGATGGTAAAATTTTAATATTGATCGTGGTGAAGTTGTGTTTGCTTTAAAAACAACGAATAATAATACCTCCCACAATACATATATTTATTTTTAAGGGAAGGAGCACTCAGGCAAATAGTATGCATACCAAACAGTAGGTGTGTTACCTTCTTTGGGAAAGGGCTAGTGAGAGAGGACAGATGATGAAAGTGAGAATGCTTAATTGTTTCAATGTTTTACAGCTTTGATGTTGCGCGTTATGTTAGTTTGTGCGAGTTAAGACAGGCGAACATTTGGAAGGAAAACATCTGGAATTCTCTTTTGTTGTTTCTTTTGCGTTCACGCAGACGAACATGTTTTCGGCAACATTCCATATTATTTGCTTATTATTTGCAAAATGCAAAGTAAATGTCAGCAAAGAAAATGTGAACAAAGCGTGTCGCCGAGTACCGAATACAAAATTGATGCTCTCCTTCCCACCCGTAATATATAATTAAACTAAATGTTTCCCTTCCAAATGTTTCCCTGTCTAAATACAGTCTTTGTAAATCAGTGCTGCAGCGCATCTGCTTTCAAGTAGGCGCATTAAATATGTTAAGCTGTGTAGCCATTTTATTAAATATTTTACTTCGCCGCCGATTTTGCTACAATACCGATGAAGGAGCTGTTATGTCCGCTGCGGGTACTCTTCAGTGAACAGTGCTGTGATTGCGTCCCTTAAACAGTTCAACAACTATAAATACAATTGCATACTAATGCACATCTGAAAAGCTGCTGCATGTTATGGCTCTCGTATCTTTTTTCGAGTCATTATATTGTATGAATACAAAATTGAAATCACATTCAACCGAGCCCCCTAAACAGTGGCGGATGCATGAAAACACACATAAACAGTGATGATGGGAGTGTAGCGGCTCCCGAAAAACAACGTTGTTTCTGTTGTGCCCAATAAGTTCAAATTAATTGATGTTAAATTTTCCCTTGTTCCTTTGGAATATTGTCTTCATATCCAAGCTAAATAAAAACCACTTTGGATAAAAAATCACTAACAACCAATTTGTTCGAAAAATAATCACATTAAATAAAGTGATATTATGTGTTTGAAAAATACACGCGATAATCTATAAAAAAAATTGCGGCACGTTATGCAGGCTGTTGCAATAAGACGACTTACTTTCAATAGTCCGCCATTTTAATAGTTGTCATGACTCAACCTGTAACTACTTGACAGATGACAAGTAAAAACTACGTCTTTTAAAGCGCATTGAAATTTATTTATTCATTACAAAATTGGTGAAAACTTCGCGGAAACAGTTAGCCAAAACTAGCGCCTTTTTGGGTTGTTGTTAAGCCAGCCTTATCGGCCGCAATTGTAATTCTGATGAGAAAAATTTGAGCTGTTGGGTGAAGTTAGTGATGTGAAGAATCGAACTCGTCCACTTCGCTCGACAACAATTGAGAATAATGCCGCTGTAGCCCATAGTGTTGAGGAACACCCAGTTTTGACAATTTCTCGTCGATCTTTGGAATTGAGCATTCTATAAACGACATTATATTGTATTTTGGAAGATATTGATGAGGAGGACTTTTATCGTAAACACAATTAACGATACAATTGTTTTTTTGCGTGAAAACTTTCCTGACCCTGGGATTTCACGAAGACCTCTACGATCACAACTGGCCACCGAGATTTTGTGATATCACAACTTGAGGTTTTTTTGCCTTGGTGCCACATGAAAGATAAGATCTATGCCAATGGCTAACAATATATTTGAGACCTCAAATATGGAATTCAAGAAGTAATCGAAGACAGTCGCCAATGTGCGAACTGTTGATGGAAAATTTTATCCAATGTATATGGTCCTGCAAGCGTCTATTTAGCTGATATTGTTTTTCCATTATTAATGGCATTTACCCTCCTCTTCGCAATTAAATAAACATGCGATGATTTCGCATAAAAATACACTTCTTTTACATATTAAAATGAAATCTCTAATTGGTAGTTTCTTTATTTCTTGTGCGTAAAGATGCCTTTTTTTACATCAAAAAGTAAAAACCAAAAATTAAACAAAGTCGTGCATTAATTTGCGTGAGAACTGAAAAAACTTTTCCTTAATGTCTCTAATATAATAAATAAATATAAATATCAGAAGCGCATACATTCGCTTTTTGTAAATCAAAATATCTCCTTATATTTTTATTCGTAGCAATTGTTTACTAATTTTAAGGTCCTTATTTTTTTTAAGCTTTATGACAGTTCGCATTTAACCAAATACACCCATGATAAAGTCAAAAAGCAAGTGTGTAAATGTCAGGTCACAATGTGTGTCAAATGAAAAAAGAAGAAAGAAAAAAAATCATAGTGACATTTATGCATGATCTGAGACACATGATATGGAATATACCAGCCAAGCAAAATCAGTGAACATAAGGGTGAGTGCACAATTACACACGTGCACGAGTGGCAAATAAATTTCTCTTCATACTTGGCGCTCATACGCAATTGAACAGAAGCTTGCTCACTTGCATATAAATTTGTGAATGTGTGTGTGTTTGTGTGTGTGTGCGTATATCCAACAAACACAGACGTTTGAAATGTTTGTTTTATCATTAGCTATCAAGTATTATTTCAAACGTTTTTCAAACGTATTAAATATGAAATGTTGAATTCAAATTGATATGTAAAATATTATTATTTTTAAGTTTAATTCAACTTCAGAATTTTAAAATTTATAAAGTCTTATGGCGTTTTCTTTTCTAAAAAAAGTGCAACATATTTTCGCTTTTTATTGAAAATTTGAAATATAATAACTTTTATTCTAATTGTCGCAATCGTTTCATGACGACTACGTTTTTCATCCAAGGCTCTCAATTATTATTCCAGTTGTCGTAATCGTTATTTATCGATAACTGTTTGCTAATATTTAACATTCTATAAGAAATTGCTTGACTGTATTTAAACGACTCTGATTTTGTCGTCGCAATTTTTATTGACGACTAGAAAGTGATTAGAAAGAGTTATAGAGCAAAATGGAAAAAAAACTGAACAAAATAACGTGATCAATATAAACCAGTTCCAGAAACTTGTGGAAGAGTTGGAAAAAGCTCATTCTCTTGCAGTAGGATTTCGTAGAAATACAATTCCCTGCAAATTGGCAAATAATTGCAACGGAGTTAAATGCGCTTGGTTGACCAAGAAGAATAGCGGATGGGTGTCTTAGAGTAATTTAATGAAATTTATTAATAGATCTGGCGAGACTTAAGATTTAAGCTAAAAATAGAAAATGGTAACCAGAAAAAGCACAGTTCAATTCCACCGGTGGTGGAGGAGTTCAGTCAGAATTCTATCTGAGAAGTTTTCTTTCCAAGATATTTTTTCTCATCACTTGATTCGGCATTTAAATCACAAGCAAAAAACATTTTCTCGCAGGAAATAAAAATAAAATAATTCAGCTAGTTTAAATATTACAGATGTGTTATTTGACGATACATCGTCGTCGTCACAATAAAGCTGTTATAAAATTCCAAATAAATAACGAAGTGACGGCCACTACGACAAACAGTGACATTGAAATACAAACGATAATGAAATTTACAACGACAGCTGGAATAAGGGTGAATGGTTTTTTTAAATTATTGTATCATCACTGAGGAGGCAATATTTTTGTCTTAAGAAAAGTTTGAGTAACAATTTTTTTTTATAAAAAGTAAAAGAAATGTTAAATTTCTTTTAGAAAAGAAAACGACGTTAGATAAAATGATTTAATTTAAGAAAATTAGTTTAAATAATGGGAGTTCTTAATTTTGATTATATATTCTTCAATATTGTTAATTTTAAAAATATTTTGACCGTGCAAATTTTTCAACACAAATCCCAAACACTTTTTTTAAACTTAAGAAAAACTATATTGAAAGGAATTGTTTGGATCAAGCTCAAATTCGAGTTTACCAATTTCTTTGCTATTTTAAGAATATTAGAAAAAATTATTTTTTTAAGAGAGTATTATTTGGAACAACTTATTAATCATTAGAATAGCAGAACGGATCAGTAGTGATATCAAGCTCGCTACGCCATCTCATCAGCATTCTTTGTTCGACTTTTGACGGTGGATACTAGTGACTAGGAATATCAACTATTTATTATTTAATATTATTACACTCACAATATTATTACAGTAACGGTCTGTACGTTATTCGAAAAGTAATCCGTTCAGTCATTTTTAAAAGAATAAGCATTTAAAATTGTAAGCAATTTTATTTTTAACTGATTCTAACATTCATTCTGAAAACTAAGGAAATATTAATACGGATTGTCGGTTACTTTCAATATTATCCGTTGTTTTGAACTGCTGTTTTTTTCTTTGCTTGCTTTATTTGATTTGGTTGAGATTTCCTCTCCTACACAAACAAAGGAAAAGTCATTTATTTTTTCGATCTTTAGTCAATTAATTTTTTAACATTAAAAATTAAATGAAATTTTGGTTCAATTTAAATGAAAAATGAGTAGATCGGGTTTTAAGTGAACTTTCATTTATTTTAAATTACAATTTAGTTAATTTTACGTACAGAATATTTTGAGTGTATTTAACGAATTAGAATACGATAAGTGAAAACTATTTATTTCTTACAAAATAAATCAATTTCGGTTAGTACGAAATTCCATCTCTGATCATAAATTATTCCATACTCTCCCGCTTTTTGCAGAGCCATTGGCTGCTGAGATCAAGCTATTTTTCATTTTTGTTTACTTTTATTTTTGTCTTTTGTTTAAATAATGTGCATCAGGATCCGTTTATATTTTCGTAATTAACTGCCGGTCCCACAATGTCGAACATATTCTTTCGTTTGTACAATTACAGCTAAAATAAAAACAAATCCTAAAAATTCTAAATTTCTAATTCAAAAATTTCTAAATTTACTATTATTAAATTTCTTATTCGAGACAGGTCGCGGTATCTTATTTCAAAGAATTTTCACAAAAAATATTTTTTTTTTAAATTTGTGTTTATTTCAAATGTAAGTGCCTGGTGGGCCATGTACTTAGTCAGTTTAATGTTTTCCAACTTAAATGTATGAGCAACAGGAACTACAATGAAATAAATTAATTTCACTTATGCGCCATGATGATCTACAAACCACATTTGAAAAACATTTGAGAATATCTCTTCGCAGTTGAATTTGCCAATTTAAATATCAAGTTTAGTTTTTGTTGAGAATGTGATGTTTCACAAAATTACTTTTAAATCATTTGCATACGTTTATTATTAAAAAAAAAATTATGATTTTATGATTTAAAATCATTCTCCACTTGAGATGGAACCTCTGTGTTTGCTGGGCTGTTTGATGTATAAATATTACTGTTATTTAAACCCATTAAGTGTGGTAATATTTTATTATTTCTTTTTTCAATATTATTTACATTAAAAATATGTTGCAAGAAGACCAAAGCTAAAATAAAGAAAGTGTGATGTTATTTTATATATATTTTACTTCCTTTCTGCGCTGCAAACACGAGTACTAGAATTAAAAATATTTTATGTCTTGTTTTGTCATACGATGTGACATCATTATTTTTGCATTCTTTATAAATAAATGTGGCAAAAGTGGCAGTGGTGGCATAAGCTTCAGTAGCTTGATGTGGTTTCAAAGTTAGAGCAGGGGTTGCTTGATGAGTGACGGTAATATAAAAAACATAAACATGTATCTGCATTCTAAAACATGTATTCTACCTACAAAAACAAAAAAAAATGTGTATTTGTCAATGACAAATGCTGTGGTTATATTCAAATGAGAATGAATAATTTTTTGTTAAGCCATCAAAAAGTGATCAGTTTATTTTATTTTTTGAATTTATTTTTACTCCAGTTGTCATTAGAGCAGCGCCAATTTCTTCGGTTCACATGCAATAACATTAAATATAAAACATTAGAAACTTCTGTTGTCAGTCATCTTTTTCTATGTAATCGCTTGATTTAGTGGGTGAATACAGAGAAAATGTGGCGCAAATATTCTTTATGTTATGATTTTTTAAACATTTCAATGACTTTAATTCCATTTTTATGTGAGAATATTAAAATGGATAAGAGGTGATTGTTTGAAATTAAAAGCATTTATAAAATGCTATTCACAGAATGTCTTAATATCCTTGATATTCGAGGTAAATTTGGGCATTTGCTTTAGTTGGTTCTTACAGTCTAAATTTTTGTAATAAAAGATAACGATAAATGCTGTGGATCCTTATGCTAAAGGGAGTCGAACATAGAAAATTTACGATTATGCATGTGGTCGTTGGTTAACCATATTGCAAACCATTTTTGTTGAATCATTAGAAATAATTTTATCTACAGACATGTATTGAATATTTTTTATGTTTTTTGTGGCTCTTGTTGCAAAGTAATGAATTTTTCAAAACTTGTAGCAACACAGAGATAGCTTCTAGTGAAAAAATTCCTGTTTTTAAAATACTTGAACGATTATCTACACTGATAAGCATAACTTAAGCTTTTATTAGTTTGGAGAAGATTAAAAGGATTCATCATGAAATTTAAAAAAAAAAATTGTGTAAAGGAAGTTTTTAGCATTTAGCATCAGAGTAGAAAGATAAACAAAACAAAGCGTTTGATCTTGCTAAATGTAAATTAATTTAAATGCACGCACCTGGAAAAGAAAATAATGGGAGTAGAACTGAAATGTTTTAAGACGAAATGTTTGCAAAAGTTTGCTGATTGATTTGCTCATTATACAATGACGAATGAAATGAAACATTAAAAAAATACGTTTGAGCAATTGTTTTGTTCCCAATTATTTGATTGCAAAGTCAATTGTTTTGTTTGCGCTCTTTGTCAATTAAAAATTATTTGTTTAGGTTTTTAAACGTTCACGAAATGTTTTGTTTGTTTCCTTTTCTGTTTACCATATATGTTTACAAATTCTATTTTAAGACGAAATAAACTATTCATTAACATAAAGCACCACATGCACGTTTCAATTCAATTGTCAATTTAGTCTCTCAATTGAATTGGTTCTTGACCACACACTTCATAGACTGATTTGAAAGATTTTCATTCAATTGTCAAATTTATATGTTTTTTCACAATTAAAAATTTTAAAATTAAAAATTGCAATGGCTGAATAAAGTAATTGCAATAATGATTGAATGGATGATGGAATAAATTAAGAGCGACGAAGAATTTGTTCAAAAGAACGGTTGAAGAACAAGAAAAAAATTCAAATGATTTTTTTTTATTTGAAGTGATTATTTTACGAACAAATTGTTTGTTAGTAGTTTTTAATCCAAAGTGATTATTATTTTTTGGCTAATGTTTGTAACGTTTTTAACAAGAAAGAATTGGACATGAGACAATATTCCAAAGGAACAAGGAACAATTTTAACACTAATTAATTTCAACTTACACGGCAGATTTTCCTCAAGCAGTTGGAAAATTTCTCTCCAAGCACCCATATTTCCCACCAATGTCATTTTTTATTTTTTATTTAAAATTCAATGAAATTAAAGAAATACTTAAATTATTCTTTGCAAAAGAAAACTACAAACATAAATTTTGACACCTGATCAACAGACTCGAGCACTTGAGAAAATCAAAATCTTTTGATTTTTCTTCAACCAACTCGATAACTGCCAAACTAGTCAATTGACAGAGTCATACACGACTTAATTAATTTGGACAACAACCGACAAAGTTGCCAATTGGATTGAAACGTGTATGCGGTTGCAATTGAATGAATGAAAAGTTTAAAGTTGAAGGTTTGTTCGAAGGTTTATTCGAATTTTTAATTTTTTAAAAACTTCTTTACTCGTTTTTGTAACATTTTTGAACAAACTAGCAATAGCTGTGCTCGCATTCATTGTCTATTTTGATTAGGCTCGTGACTAATCGCTCTTTGAATTAGTTTGACCATTGTAATACGGAGCGATCCACCATTTCCATAAAAACCCATTCATTTTTGTTTTGATCAAGTTCTGGCCTGTTTAACTTTCTTCGCTTGAAATTTTTTATTAGAAAGCCAAACATTTTTTACTGCGGCTATATGCGTTGATCTCCTATCAGTTGATATACAACTTTCCTTTCAGACTAAGCACTTTAGTCAATGAAATCATATAAAATTGTGACAAAAACATCGATTCTTATCAATAGTCCGAGTTACCACATAAAATGACAGACCCAAATCATCAAGCTATCGTTTCTATTCTTCATGATTTTTTATTCTTTATTTTTCAAATGTATCATATGATCGTTTACCATGTCACTAGAAATAATTAATTTTGCTGTGATAGCAACATACTCTAATTTTTATGATCCTTTCAAAATTTCAGCCCTACCTTTGTTGTATTTGTTTCCAACAATTTTCGTCTAATATCTGTTGCTTTACAGCAGATATTTCACCAATTCTATGAAGGCCTCTTATTTCTGTCCACTGGCTGGCCTTTGTAGCTTTATCGTGTACATTTACATGCTCCATAATAATGAAGGCTCCGCAATACGAGCCTCTGCATCATCAGGCAAACTTAGTCGTGATACTGTGGAAAGTCCTTTTTTAATTTCAGCTGTTCAAAATTTCAAAATAACAAATTCTCATTGATTTTTAAATCTTACGAAGTTTATTTATTTGAAAAGAAATAAAAATTCAACTTAAAAAAAGTCTCAGCTACTTGCAAAACATGTTACTCGAGCTGCAATGGATTTGTATATTCCTTGATGGAATAGAGATTCCTTTCGTCGATAGTCTTAAATACCTTGGAGTTACTTTTAATAATATTTTCAAATTTAATGAGCATGCAAGAAATGTTTTAAAAAAATCATCTAAGATTATGGGCACTTTTTCAAAGATTTTTTATAATAAGAGCCTCACGAAGAGAACTAAAGCTACTTTTATACAAGACTAGTATCAAACCAATTTTCATTTACGGTTTTGCAATATGGTTTAGTGTCTCACCTATTGTCATTAAAGAGATGGAAATATTCGAACGAAAAATTTTATGGTGTTGTATTTAGAAAAAACTTCAAATCATTAAATAAACGTTATTCAAACTATTTTATTTACTGTAATTCGAAAATAACTCCAATCGGTCTTTATTTATGCGATATTTTAAAAAAATTCTTAAGTAGATTAGAAAGTCATGAAAATTGCCTTATGAGGGAAATTTATACTGAGCAGAGAGTTTTCACTTGTAGTAACACCAATTATCTCTCGCCTATCGGTTTTTGCAATGAAGAAATTATTAATTTTGATTTAAATAATAACATAAGGCACCGTTTTTTTTACAAAAAGTATGCCTGGTACTCATAGAGGCTAGTATCTTTTTGGAATTTTATGCTCCAATTTAAAACTAAACTTTATTATCAGTTATATTTTCCACTGTATAATACAAAGGACATGCAGCAAAAAATCTTGTGAAGGCTTTCTCGCTCAGAAGAATCTCTGACTGCTGCAAGGCATTGAAACTTAATATAAATTGCTTTTCTGATCCTCATTAGCTAAGGTCACAAAAAATCTTGCAAAATTTCAATTGAACTGTTTCTATGTAAAACTCGCTATTTCTTAAGTTTTAGGAAAAATAACGAACTTTTTAGATATATTCGTGGCCATATAAAAGTTAATAAAATTAAAATTTCTCATTTAAAACTACAAGTTTTCTCAAACCTCTTAAATCCTCTTCATTGTCAGTAGTCTCCAACTATTACATTTTTACACTTAAATGAATTATGATAATTGCCTTCAAACTAATTTAAATACGGCTGCACGATGGTCAACCTTTAAGACGCGTATTCACGATTCATGACGTATGATTAATATATTTTATTTTATATTTCCCATACAAACATCTGTGGCGTATGAGTATTATCAATTGTAATTTAACACAATTTCTACGATTATCTATTTGAACAAATTATAATTTATCTGTTTTTGTAGTTGTTGCGTGTTCTACATAATTTTTCTCTTTTCCTTTTGACTGCAAAATAAATTGTGTTTGTTTGTTAGTTTGTTTATTTTTTTCACATTTAATGCAAAGAAAGAAAAAAATTCCCTTACTCTCTGTTTTTTTTTTCTTTGTTGTTATTGTTTGGATTACATTCATTTGTGTTGAAATGTTTTCAACACCAATACACTTACACTTTAAAATAGGCTATATGTCGATTTATATTTGTATATCCTTGAACAATTATAAGTTCGCCATTCCGTTTGTAATTTCTAAGCTATTTATATGCGAACCCTTAAACATCCATTGAAATCTACATGTTTATTCTGAACTTTTATTGGTAGGCGAGTTGATTTAACCATGCCTGCATATCTATCCGCTCATCACTTTATTTATCTATACTCTTAAAAACCAATGAAAACGGTTTCTAGGAGTCAGCGGCCAGAGTTACAGAACTACTTATATTTTGCTTGATTGCTTCACAAATAATAGCAATACTCGTAAACCAAAATTTAGAATATTTTTTTGGGAAAAAAATCTAAAGAAATTCTGAAACCAAACTGTCGAAATAGATAATATATTTAGAAATAAAAAAAAGAAACACCTTGCTGGGACAACTGTCTTTATAAGATTATAAGAGTAAGTTCACATTCAAGTGGAGGGTTCATAAGGTTCGTTATGGCCGCATACATATCCCTCTAATTTTTTTGTTTTACAATTTTGTAGCTGCCGTATTTGTTGTTTCAACAAACTTTTTGCTGATGATTAATACAGTTCTTTTCTGATATTTTTTTTTGCTTTCATTCGTTTGTTTTATACCTTGGAGGAAATGTTTGTTTTAACCAATATAAATGTGTTTTTAATTTGTTGCCGCCTGAGGTTTATAAATGATATCTGTCTTTGCTGTACTCTGTTTCTTCTCAATGTAATTTTAATGGGGCTTTGTTAAATTTTTTTAAATGTTGGGCAAATAAAAAAAATCGAACTAGTTCCCAAAATTGTGTGCAAATGAAATATGGAAGTGCTAAGAAATTGAAGCTATTTACAATGTTAAGTATTTAATTAATTACACAATTTAAAAATGAATTTCTTTGAAAAATGCATAAAAAAGTTGTTCTGAGAGAAATGTTGGATGTAAAGGAACAATTAAAGCTTTTTGTAATGTGTAAAGTCTTTAAGATTTTAGCAGTCTTTCTTTCGTTATTTGGCAAATTTTTTTAAACAGGTGTTTATATTTTAATTAAATGCTGTGGAAAAGTTATTATTAGCTTTTCTTTTCAGTTCCTATCAAAACAAGATCTAAGTCTTTTAATTTACAATGATAGTAAGTTACATGAATATTAAATACAAACTTGTATCATTAAACTAAGAACTAGTTATATATTTAAATTGGTAAAAAATAAATAAATGAATGTCCATGTGAATGATATTAATGACTTTTAAAATAAAGTAATAATTCCTTTTTAAAGCACAATGTGTTCCTTCGTGTTTGAAGATGTGACCGTCATCTTTTCCAAAGACTAGTGCAAATAATTAAAATCAATTTTGTTCCAAAGTATTTTAGATTGGCCAAATATTCTTGATATTTAGATATTGTTTGCAAACTTTGTTAACTTTTAAACTCTCTTTTATAGAACTAAATTTACAGAGCCCGAAACAAAATAGATTTGCGTGGTTTTAAGGTTTCAACAAAACCCACAAGGGATAATATGAACCCGTAATCGTAACAAAGTTTGTAGATGCACCATTAAATTAATTCATGTAATATTGACATGGGCTCCACTATTCATAACACAAAATTTTAAAATAAAGCTCACAAGTGAAATACCTCTCATTTGCTAACATTTGGTCTACTGCAAAACTTTTCTGTGTCTTTCATTTAAGCACACCACACTCGTAAGTCCCTGTCTACACAAGCAGTTCTTAGTTCATGCAATTTCCATAAATTTTACTTTATCAATTGTACTTGTGTCTATACACTGCAATTTGATATTTGCAATCTTCATCTTAATTGCTATAATTTTCTATTGTTTACAATTACGATGAAAACAAACAACAAATAATTTTGGACTACATTATTCTTGTCTTCGCTCTCCAGTTTTCTTTTCGAAAAAAAAAGTTAACATTTCTTTTACTTTTTATAAAACAAAAATTGCTATTCAAAGTTTTCTTAAGACAAAAATTTTGCCATGTAAGTGATGATAAAATAATTTCGAATAAACTTACTTTTTCAAAATATCATTATATGTATTGCAAATTTTCAATAAAAAGGGCAAAAAATGTTGCACAATTTTTAGAAAAGAAAAAGCCATAAGAAAGCACACCTATTTAAGGGATTCAAACGGAGTGCTATTATGTCATATTATCATAATGTTTTAATATTATAGTATAGTTTAAAAAAAAATCTTTAGTGCAGGAAAAAAAGTCATAAATTAATAAGACTTTTTGAGCTGTGCTTATTGTTATATTATCTTAGCCGAACGACCGTAACTCTTTAGTAGAGCCGGCGTTAATATATAGAAGTCGCCGCTACTTATAAATGATACAAGAATGAAAAAAAGTTTAAAAATTATTCACACTTTTATATGTCAGATAAAATAAACATCTAAAAATATACAAATGGGAAAATTTTGCTCGAGAAAATTATGCGACTGGCAGACACCGAACGTTTTTTCACAAGCCGTCGCCTAAAAAAATTATTCGGCCCATATCACCGGCAAAAGCTGTTCTTGTTTATAAATACATATTTATTTCAATCAAGTCTTTTGTGGCAAAAAAAATATTATAAAATTAATTAATGATTAAATCGCCTGTCGTCAAATTTTCATAATACGTTTTGCTGCTAAAGGTCTGATTTCCGAACCTCAAGATGGACACTTCTGCGGCTGGTGAGCAAACTGGCAACGTTTATTAAAAACCTTTCCACAGTTTGTTGTTCCTCGTCATCATACCTAAAAGGAGATGAATTTATATTTTTTTCATACGCAGTTGAGCCGTCGATTATGATGCACAACATTTAATTTTCACACAAACTGTGTATTTTTTTTCGTTTTTTGTTTTTTGTTTTTTGTTGGTTTTTGGTTTTCAATTAAAGGTTTAATTAAGTGTTTGGGATCAAAAACTTGCTTGGGCGTTCGAATGACTATATTTGTAGTAATATTTTTATGTACTACTTTATCCCTATAAACAATAAAAAAATGGTTACATAATTTTATTTTGTTTTTATTTTTGCGAAAATTTGAATAAAACTATTGCAAAAGCTTAAGTTTCTTTTCTTGAGCAGCATTTCCCGAATATGTAAGTGGTGGAATGTGCATCACACACCGGTTTATTGCACCAACTGCAGATCTTTAATGTGTTTTTGCACTTTCCCATTTCTCATACTTGACATCGCCTAGGATGTATCGGCAGCTTATCGCCAGATATTTCAGGAAACTAATAATTTGGAGAAGAGGAAAAAGTTGAAGTTGAGATTTCTGTGCGCTGTTGAATTGCTGGCATAAACATCTGTTTTGCTAAACCTTTCAAAAATTTTCTGCGTTTGTCTGTTTGCTGATTGTGGTCATTAATTTCTATGTAGATTATATATGCAGTTAAAAAACATTGCCAACGGCCAGCGCAGATAGCATTTTGTGCATTGCATCAACGCCTCCTTTGTTTTCGTTATAGTCAAGTATATAATGTAGCAAAATAGCTTTATTCAGAGTTGTACTAGATAATATTACAACTGCCTTTCCCTTTCTTTGCATCTGGTAGAAAGGTTTTATTCTGGCGAACTCTACCAAGAATTGCACGACCTACTAAAATTTAATGACGTAAAAAAATTATCGCTAACTATCATTCTTCCGGTATTCTCCCAGTTAGAAACCATTTTTTTACAACATTCTCCCCAACATTTACATATCGACTTTCTTTGCATACAACTCACATAGTAACTACAAATGTAGACTACCGGCCATGAGATGGTCATTTTAAATAAGGTTGCTTTGGCACCTCGGAAAAAATTATATTTACATCTTTAACGTTTAAATCTGCTTAAAACTAGATTTTAGGAAGCTACCAAAAAACTTAAATTCTTTTACTGACAAACTGATGTCAAATATTTATAAATGTTTTATGTACATATCAGCTGATCAAATTTCCAAATAGCATAGTAAGTAAGAACGGGTTGTTCATAGTAGTCGCACATTTTCGTGCTATTATTTTATGACATATGACTTTATGACTAGCTTTTGAATGCCCTAATTGTTTTCGAAAGTTTGTACAAATTAGCGTATACTTTATATAAAAGTTTTAATACCCATAAAGTATACGCAGCTACTACAATATTAAGCCGATTAAGTATTCCAAGCTGTGACTGAAGTACACTTCATAAGTGCTGTTGGCTGAAGTAGTTAACGCGTTGACTATAAAACAAATAATGACTAAGAATGAGGGTTCGAAGAACCTCAATGATGTCCTATTTTCAATTTAAGGATAAAATTCTTAAAAATTCTAACAAAATTTTAATATTAAAATTAAACTCAACCAGTGATAGTACAAGCGAAATTTAAAAGTTTGGTGCTTGGCAAATACTTGCCGGCAAGTACAGATTACTTGCATCACTGCAACAAAGACGCTAACATCTGGAATTGTCAAACAACCTCCATACATAAGAATGGTTGTTATTTTTTTTTATATATAAAGTTTGACAATACTAGAGGAAGCACAAAAGATAAGTTGTTGACTTGCATGTACCTTTATTATTCCGCCATGACCCCAACCTTTTAGTTCATTTATAAAAAGTCAATTTCAAATTTTTAAAATCATCATTTTCTTCCAGAATATTAAATTATACTTGTTTTTATAAATAAATATGTATTTGAAGCCAGAAAAAAAGAAAATGAAAATAATAACAATGTCAGACAAATGATTAATATATTATTTGTGTTGTCACGGCAAAAAAAAAGAGAATTGTGCAAATATTACCAACTAGAAAACATTATCTGCAAATGAAACTTGTTGAGGTATCAGATCATATTTTTATGGTCAAACAGATAACAAAAACCCAAAATAGAATGAAATATGATAACGAAATAACGAAAAAATGACAAATGATGCTCCTTGAAGCCAAACCCCAATTGGGTAATTGTATTAATCGGTTGTTACAAGGGTAACATGATGGAAATGACTTGAATATTTTGTTAAGTGTTTTCATTTTTTCACAAAACTTAATTGACATTTTGAAACAGTTTGCTAAGCAAAGAATAATATACAGGTAGATCTCGTCTGACACGAGGGTTACGTTTCACTAAAATGCCGCATTAACCGAAACCCCTGTTAAGCGATACAAGAAACTAGTGCAAAAAGAATGGTCACGTTCTAAGATTTCCAAGAAAAAAAAAAAACAATTTCAACCAAATATTTCATATTTTATTTGATTTTACTGCTTGTTTGTCGATATCGAAAGAAAATTTTCTTTCGTATAATTACATTTAAAATAAAAACAAAATTTTAAAAGTTGTTTTTGCTTCAAATGTAAAATAATTCGTAAGAAATTTTTCTTTCGATATCGACAAACAGGTAGTTAATTTAAAAATAAATATTTTAGATATAAAATTTTTGTGTCACGGTGTTTGTGTTTGAATTGCTCCGAAACGGATTTACCGGTATATATGTAATTTTTTAGTTGTATTTGGTATGTACGAAGGTAGGTTGCAAAGTATAGTTCATATTGATTTTTAGTCTTAGGGTGGAGGGGCGTGGAAAAATAATATTTTATTACTTCACTACAAATGTTCGCTATACAAAATTCCATTTCTGAACGGATTTAGCAGAAATTTGGAACATGTAATGTACGTAACCTGAGCTAGGCAGTAAAATACTTTTCGATGGAGAACAACCACTTCTACGCCCATTTCTTCAATATGTATATCTAAAATTCCTATTTAACCTAAGTCGTTCTATGTAAAAATTTCAGTCTTATAAATAGATACCCCCGATAATTGACCAAGTATAAATTTAATTGGCAACTCCCTCTTTATTAAAAATATTTGAAATTGGTAGAAGTCGCAAATCCACAGTTTATTTGTATGTTCGGTATACAAAATTTCATTTTGTAAGTAACCTGGGCAAGGCAGCAAAATAACCAAAATTTTTACTAGAAATAAATAGTATGGCAAAACAACGATTGTTTCAATAAACTTAACAATTTACGAAAAACTTAAAAAATATTTCGCGACATAAAATCACAAAAAACCTCTTATTTCGAAAAGTTCATGTTAAATTAATGTTTTTCGCCTTCAAAAAATGGCTGAATATTAAAAAGGTACATACATGAATGAAAAAATTGAAACCATGTTATACCGAGGAAGCACGTGTTAAACGAGGTCTACCTGTAGATGAAACATAACGTTTCACTGAATTCTATATTAATCTTTATGTTTTTTTTTAACTTTATATAACCTATAATTAAATTAAAACTCCCTTAAATAAATGAAATATTGATGACTTTTTATTAAATAAGCAAAAAAACAAATAATAATATACTATAATTTTTAATAATTGATTGAAATCATTTTTTTTTCTTCATCCGAGTTTTGCACAGATTTAAAATTTTTAAAAGCCGCAATAATATAATATTTAATTTATGTAAAATACTTTGTTCATTTAGGCAGCAATAATATAAATATTTTAAATAATTTTTAGTTCATAATTTAACAGAACAATTTTAATGAAACTTAAATAAATAAATTTAAATAATAGTCCGTAGAACGTCTTGTGTTAATTCAAAATTTTTTATATTGAAAATGAATTGTTCTTTCTTCTTTCTTCTTAATTTAAGAAATTTTTTAGATAAACTTGTTTCGAGGTGAAATGGGCAATCTCAGATTCGAGCTCAAGCCAAACAACTCACTTTCAATATAAACCTAAAACATAAATATTTAAAACTTATTATTCTAACGTTCGGTACATATTAAAAAATCAGTGGCGGATACATGTAAACACACATGAACACTGATGATGGGAGTGTAGCGGCTCTCGAAAAACAACGTTGTTTCTGTTCTGCCGTGTAAGTTGAAATTGATTAGTGTTAAAATTTTCCCTTGTTCCTTTGGAATATTGTCTCATGTTCAATTCTTTCTGACTAAAAACGTTACGAACATTAGTAAAAAAATAATAATCACTTTGGATTAAAAACTACAAAACAATCTAGTTTTCTACTTTTAAAAAACAAAACAAAAATGTGATTTCAATCATCCTGTACCATTTTAGTCAATGAAATTACGTACTGCCACTTTTTTATACACTTTCCATTTCTTGCAACAGCAAATAGCTGATTGTTGGTCAAAATCTGTCGAGTGATTTCTGCATCCTGACAATCATTTTATAGTCCTGTTATATGCTTAGATGGTGTTTGAAATATTTTTTTACTTCAATCTCATATATGGTTTTATTCCTAAAGATCTTCTTACTGCATTAATTTTAATTATTACCTGACCATAAATAGATATTTTTGTCCGAAAAGTGTTCAAAATTTTCTTTAAACATATTTTTGTATTCAAATGCTTCTCCCACAATCCTGGCAATCGCATTGAGTAGAAAGTTTGTTTTTAAATCACTTGAATAGATGATGACTGGTTTTTATATGAAGTTTTTAGTCACTTCGGTCGTCTGAATTATAGAAAACGCGTTATAAAATTCCAAAAATCGTTAAAAAAAAATTCTCATATAAATTTTTTTGACGAGAAGACCGGTTGAACTGCCATGAATGCATTTAAAAACTTTCCAAATAATTACAATTAGATATTTCCAATTTTCTATTTGAAAGTGCATAAGGAAGTATATTTTTTTATTGTTTAAAATTACTGTTAATCAAACACCAAACAAATACTCTAATTGCCAAAGGAAAATTTAAGAATAATAATAAAAGAGAACAAACTACTAGAAACAACTCATATTCAAATGTCCTATCAAATATCTTTAAAGCTGCAGCTAACAAAAGTTCTTTTGTTAACAAAATTTTTCAAACACGCAGATTTCTCTTTACTTCATTCATTTATGTTTCTTAACAATGCGTAACAATCAACTCTATTTATTTTAACAATTTTCATTAAAACATACGAGAAACACGAAAAGTATTACAAATAAATACAAAGAATATTTTACTAAATAAACAATCCGCCGAGTTGTATGCAACATAAAAAAGGGAAATAAAAAACCTAAATGGCGGCAGAAGATTTCAAGAGTGAGTTAAGTATGTATAACATGCATAAGTGTGGGTGAGTTAGTGTGTGTGAGTGTGTTTGTGTGAATGTGAAATAGTAGTAATAATAATAATAAAAATGAAATAAGAGAAATTACATACAATAACAACAAACAATACATACAAATTTTAAAAAGTTACAACAAAAGCTTAAATAAAACAAATAAGTACAGGTAGTCAGACGTACATACTTGATATTACAATCAAGAATTTCTTACACACACACACACACACACACACACGCGCAAAAACACATTTATTATAAAGATGAAAATTGTGGTTCCCTTGTATGCGTATGCATTAATATACAGTACAGTTCGCTTATAGAGCACACCGCTTATAATGGATTGTCGTTTGAAAGAAACAATTTATCCAGCCCCACAGTTGCATGCTAATATTCCTCCCAAATTGCTAAGGCTTTACAGAAAAGGGGTTAGAGCTAATTTTCGCTTATAGCGCACTCTTTTTCAAATACCGAAAATGCATGTAAGTTTATACGCTTACAACGAACCAAATAAAATCGTAAATTTAAGCCATTAACTTTTATATTAAAATAATTATTCGGTATTATTTGCTTCACATCTCTAATTATGGGTGATGTGAATATGAAGGAATCAGAAGCTCTTGCTATTCTTGGCATGAAGATCCAGTGTGATGCTCGATGAAAAGATCACATTTTCAAGCCGTGTACGCGTTAATTCACATCATCTGATTTTTTATTAATCATACCACCCATATCCGACCAAAAATGGAATACAACTCTCATGTACGGGCCGGTGATTTAAAGTTTGTTTTGCAGTTATACGACCTGGTACAGGAGAAGTCGAAGAAGCTCATCGGTGACAGTTTGGTAACTAACTTTACTGATACACTGGAATATCGACGTAATGCGGAGTACAAAGTGATATGTTCTAATGATATCAGGGTACTCTTTTCCGATACTCGAACTTATTTGCATAACACGCGCGTTTCATTAAGAGCTTATCTTTTTATGGCCATTGATTCGCAAAACGAATTACAGAGAAAATTCTTTATTTAGCCGCTCAGTTCGTGTGTGGAATAAGCTCCTGGCAGAGTTCTTTCTTGTTACTTGAAACGTGTGAAGAATCAAGACGAATAACCACAAATGCTACTCCCTCTATCCTTTTTCAATAACATATTCTCCTAGATTCAGCAGAATGCACTGCACATGCACGTGGCATTCTCTGACTCTCGTCCTAAAAAGCTGCGATTAGAAAATACTAAAGAGTGAAATTTTTCAATAAATACATTCATATCGTTTTATGCAACGTAAAACCATGTAAGTTACAAGTCATATGATTTCAATAAAGCCCTAAGTTACATTGAAAAAATTTTAGAGGACAAGCAAAAAACTATCTAATATGAAAATTTAAGCAACAATTTTTTCGTTTAAGCTTATTTCTTACTGACGGATTAGTACACTTTTAATAAATAAAATTTTCCAGGGACATGCATTTTGATATGGTGAATCGAAATCTACCAAGAAGTCGTTTTTGAATTTTTTGTAACTTAGGGCTTTATTGAAATCATATGCACGTTCCTACAAACTATAATATTTTGTCAAAATATATCTGAGTCTGTTAATTTTATGTAGGTTTTGAAGAAACTTTTTTTTAACGTTTTTTACTGTAAAATCGAAAAAAGTTTAGTTACATGGTTTAACGTTTTATATGACGATACATAATAAGAACATATCGAGAAATAAAAAATGCATTATTTTAATATTGCCTTGAAAGAAAAATATTTAACTACGTTTTTAAGGATCTTTGCATATTTTCAACAAAATTGCCTGATCACACAGAGTTCATTTTAATCGAAGTCCACTGTACTTATAAACATTAAAGTACATGTTTTCACTTCAAAGCGAATCAAATAATTTTAGCGATTTTCATTTTTATAAGTACTTTCATATTTATTATCCGTTTCATATTATGACTGTTATTATAAAAAATGAGTTTTTTTCTTGAAAAAAAGTAAAAAAATTTAATTTAATGTCTGCCTACGGTTGGTGTGTTAACTTCTTTAGAAATTAAATAGGACATATTGATAAGTGGAAAAGGTTAATACTTTTACTCGACCATTACGCGTTTTGTTCATGCTTAGAGCAGTGTTGCAGTGTCTTTGGTATAAAGTAGGCGCAATAAATTTGTTTAGGGTGTATAGCCATTTTATTAGTTTTTGTACTTCGCCGACGATTCTAACCCAATGCCGACGAGGGAGAGAACTTTGATGTAAATTACAATATATTACTAGTATAAATCGCTGCCATTACCAATCGGGGACCAGAGCTATGCCGTCGTCACTTATGCAGCCCGACAACAAATAACAACGTACCCACACTAATGTGGTCTTGATGGAACGCCCGAAACTGATGGCTCGAACTCACCTTATCAGTCATCATTTGTTTTGTAGCCTGCTCGCTTATTGCAGCATCAGCCTTTTAACAGCATGTGAGTTAAAGTTTCAATAAATTTTGCGAGAATCGACAAACAGTTTGTCCTACACCGATCGAACACAGTTTCTATTTTCCCAAACTTGTATGTTGTCAAATGGGTTTAAAAAAAGTGCTCAACAAAGAAGTTATTTTTTAAAACAAATCTAAAAAATTAAGAACCCAAAAAATCCATCGAAATTGGCGCCAACAAAACAGATTTTTCTTGTACTTTTTTACAAAATTCTCAATAGTTGCTACATAATTGCCCCTAACTGTAACATTTGTACGATTGTTAGTTGCGTCTTTTGTGGCATATTATAAAAAAATTACACAAGTATCATAAAAATTACAACAATAAGAAAGGAATGAAGAAAAGCAACAAATAAAAAATGAAAATAAAATAAAACCAAACTAATGGCAAAAGGTGGGCGAAAAGGTACAAAAATTGCTTAAGACAAATCGCGGTAATAAACTATAGGCAGCATATTTTTTACTTCATTTCACAATGAATAAATAAATATATAAAAAAGCTAAATCAAGTACGAGTACGCTGCACGAGTAAAAAATCTGAGTATTAAAAAAACATAAATAATACAATAAACCTTAAGAAAAAAATGCGGCATAAAGAAACAGCATACTTTTTTTAATAAAACAAAACACACAAAGAATAAACAACACTAAACATCAAATACTTGTGCTATTGAAAATTCTTTCATTCTTATAAAATAATGCGTTCTCTCTGCTGCCACTGCTTAACCATAAAGTATTAATATTACGCACCCTTTTCATTGTCCTGCCAACCCCGCACAAACACATGTGAATGAGGAAGCGTTTGGTTAAGACGTTGATTTTAAAGGCGGAGGTCGTGTGGGGAAAATGTTATTTGCGGGCCATAAAACAGTTCACGAAAACAATGCTTGTGCTGTTATTTTATTTTTATATCTCTTTTTTTATTAATAATAAATAACTTACAATAAAGAAGCACTAAAATTGTCTTACTGCAACAGCTTTTCTTTTCTTTTTCTTTTTAATTTTTTTTTTGTTTACCTGTGCTGTGCTTAGCCTGAGTCAAAGTAAAATTGACTGAGCAATTCAATTTAAAGAACTGCACTTGGAAGACAAAAGAACAGTTTTATCTATTGTTTGAATGGATGGACGATAAAATCCTTCGAATATGTACTTGATAGCTAAACTCATAAGTTCTTTTATGTTTTTCCCTTAAGCACATATTTGAAGATTTTGTGAAGTAGTAAATTTGGTTTGGAAACAAAAAGAAAAAGGAGTAACAAAGGGACTGGCTGTTCTTTTCAAAAGGGCATTCTTGGGAACGTATAAATATTTTTTTAAATTATTCTAAGGAAATCTGTTAATAAAAATAAATTTTTAATTCAGTTAAATGTGCAGTTGATTTTTGTTATCAAATTAGAGCATTAAACAAAAAAATCATAATTTGTGACTAGAAGCACTAGTAAATTTAATTCAAATATTATTGTAATATATGCACAATAGGTATTTCAATTTTCAATCAAAATGTTAGAAACGAGAAAAAAGTTATTTTTCGCAATTGATTCTTAAATTATTATCATTAATACAAATTCAAATATGCATGGAATACTAACAAACTTCATTGCTGCACAATATTTGTATTCGTTGGCGTATTCGCGCTTAAATGTCCATTCGGGATAGTGGTGGGTATAAAGTTTAAGCAATCGTTAGGCAGGTGCGACAAAAAATATTAATACACTTAACCAAAAATAATAATAATCCTTTAACAAACTAAAATAAGAACCCAAAAGAAATAAAAAACTTCGAATGGGCGTGAAACGGCCCACATTTTTAATCATAATACAACATTGAGAACTTAACGAGTGTGCAAAATTTTATAAGAATCGGTTAACTTGGGGGCCAAACGTTTAATTTTTGCCTTTCAACTCCTTTCAATTTGTAATACACTCACACTTTTTTACTAACACAGTCAAACTCTTTAAACTGAAAACTATCCCTGTAGTAAATAAAATAATCGGTTGATAAAAAACACTAACTATAAACTAACTAATTTGCAAATGACTACAAATTGGTTTAAATCTCATGCAGTTATCCACCAAACATATTGCATAGAAACACTCGTAAGAAATAAATAAAAGCAAAATAAGTAAATGAAAAGAAAATAAGAAAACAAAAGAAGCATGCCATGAGCTTTTTTGTGAAGATATTGTGGAAAATAATTATTTTAGTTTGCATCCAAAAAAGCAATCCTTACGTGAACAATTAGGCGAGTGGTATCATAGAAATAAGCCGACGCGTAAATGTTTTGACGAACTTTTGGCAATTTTTTCTTGTGCCATTAAGTGCTAATGCATTTTTCCTGAAAAAAGATTGTTTAATCGTATCAAAAATCTTCCCAGGGTTATATACACATTTTGGAATTTTCAAACAATTAGAAAGGGTTTCGCATTCGCTTAAATTTTGTGGCGAAATTTTGGTTGACATTAATATTGACTGACGGCCTTCCATTGTTCAAAAGTTCAAAAGCCCAATTGTGGCCACTTTTGATGAAGGTCGTCAAAATTAAAAGCTTAAGCTTAGTACTTTGTTCAAATTTGCGAAAAAAGTTGAGCAACATTTATTATTTCGTTTGAAAATTTTGAAAACTGATCAGTGGTGACAATACCACGATTTATAACAATTTTATCGGTTTTATTGCCTTGAAATGAGCAACATGGTTTGTCTTATAAAAACAAAAAAATGTGTTTATTTAAAAAAAAATTAAATAAATGGACAACAAAATTATTTTAGGAGCTTGTACTGCAATGTATCGATTAATGCAAATCGAAGCTGCTGCGGAGGTGCACTCACGTTCATTTTATATTATATTTAGATTACTTTCCATTATTTTGATTAATTATGGGCAGCAAAATTAAAATTAAAATTAAAACCACAACGTCCAGAAATATCTGATCAGCTTTTGTTTGCAAGTACGCACGAAATAAGTGGTGCTTACATTATTTCGCAGTTGAAAAATATGTTGCCATAAACATTTCGTATGTTTTCACAAGATGAACAGAGTACAACTTCGGCCATATTATTTTGCAATTATATCGCATGAATTTTTTATATGGACTTTTGACAGAAGTTCGCACGAAATGATGAACAGAGTACCCTGCTTTATCTGTTTTTCCTGTAGGACTTTTTTTAGGCCGAAGCAAACCCAACAATATTAAAGAATTCCTCTATGTGTTTATTTGTGAACTACACATTTTGATGCGGAATGGCCTACAATTTTTATGATGAAAAAAGTCCATTTGAGAAGATGCCTTATTTTTATATTATAATAATTATTTTTAATAAAAATATATTAAAAATAAATTGTTTAAATATGAATTTAAAAAAATGGTTTTTAAATAATTTAGTATAAATTAACTACAAATTGGTTAAAAAAGAATTAATTAGTAGTCAACTAAAAAGTCAGGCCAATTCACTACTGCCTATGACAAGCCTATGTTAAAATAATGTGTCGGCAACAAAGAAAAAAGTCACTTAATTCCTCTAGATTTGGTTATTAAAAAACCAGTTTGATGTTATTTAAAAATGTATTTGACTTCCTACAGGGATATTGCTATCAATTTCATTTTTCCATTTATCCTGGCAATTTAAGGTTTAATTTAAAATTAATTTTCGTGCTTCCTTTCAAAAATCTGAAAAAAAATTGTATTTAAAAAAAATCTTATGTTTTTTTATAACTTTTTGGTTTATTTTTTACAAATATTCTGCCGCAATTTAAAACTTCTAATTAAAACAAAATAATAAAATTTATTTGTGAATCAAAGTAATAAGTGTAAAAGTAATTGTGTGATGAGCATTTAAAGGTGTTTTTTTGACGATGACATCTTGAAAAATAAAATTGCGTACAGGCCACACGTCACAGCTATCAATTTAAATGAATTTGTATGAAAAACTTGAACGTGTGGCTGCAGAATTAATAGAAGAAGTTTAAAAATTCCATTTATTTATTTCGTTAAGGTGTGGCACTGCCCACTTTTCTAATTTCATTAACGTAATGTCACGAGAATTAAACATGTGTACAAAGTTTCATAAAAATGGATAAAGTTGAAGTTGTTAGAAGGTAATATTTACGTTGCATGCGCGTGGCAGAGCCCAATATTTTTATGATAACATATTATTGTAGCGACTCAATCAATGTGTGTGCAATTCTAAGCAGTTGGTAAAGAAAAATGCACTTACGTTGTATGAGCGTGAGGGCGCTGCCTACTTTAAAACGGAAGCATATTCTTCCCAATAACAGAAACAGAATAGAGAACGTTTTGTAAATGGTACATTTCTGAGGGAAAATATATAAAATAAAGGTAAATACAAAGTAAAGGTATAAAATCTAGTATAACGAGAGCCGCGTGCAAACATCTCATGATTCCTTTATATATTTAAAGGACTTAATTCAGTTGTTGTTCAGTTTTTAATATTTTTTCTCCAGTTTTCTTCTTTTTTTGTTCCCGCCATCGATAGAATTGAAGAAAGTAATAAAATTCAATAACTTCGAGCAAAATAAATAATTGGAAAATTTTAACTTTCCGGAATTCATTGATTTTTATATAAAACTTCGAGCAAAATAAATCGTTAGAAGGTTTTTTAATTTAAATTCTGCTTTGTTTTAAAAGTACACATTTCACCAACAAAAGAGCTGCTAAGGAAAAGAGACTAAAACAAAAACTTAATAGTTTACAAAATTAAAAATATTCAGGGTCAATTAGCTATAAAAGCGTTTTAAAATAAATCAGTTTCTATCTTAATACAAAAAAAAAACATATTTATTTCATTGATAAAAAAATATACAAGAAACAAGCATCCTTTCATTTTATCACATATTGATATCAATAAGAAGCAAAAGAAAGTGATAAAATATAACTATCCTGATTCCGCAACACAAAATCGATTGATTTTAATTTAAATATTCAACAAATAAACATCCTTATTAAAATATATATCGTTACTTTAATTTGGAAAATACCTATTTAACTTTCACAAAAACTTATCGAATAACAATAAGAAAACTTTAGAAGAGTCTTCACTATACAAACTGTGGATTCGTGTTTTCTCTATTTCTTACAAATCTAAAACATTTGTAAGCCCGCTAGAATATCGAATGGGCAACACTGCTTCGTTTGACAACAGATTTGACAGCTGACAGTGGCTGTGTTATTTTTTTGGTTTGCCATTTTATAATTAATAGAAGAACAAATGAAGCTAGACCAACAAATTATTAAAAAATCCAAACAAATAAAACCTTTACGAGATTTATCAAGATCAAGCTAAAGAACTTTATTAGATTATTTTTCTACCAATTTTTTTGCACAAGATAAATTACAATGTAACAATTATTTCTGCATTATTAAACCAAAAACATAAAAAATAGTTAGTCTGTATATACATAAATACATATGTACATGCATGTATATGTTCATATATGTACATGCTCTTTACATACACACGTATGTATGTAATACCCTGAAGGAAGCATGGGGTTAAGTGTATCCATGTCAACATATTTGTCAACAATTATGGGGTCTTTTTAGTGACACTATCAGCAAATTGTTTTTTTTTTTTTGTTTTTCATAGGTAGAGAAAATATTTGACGGTTAAAAACAAATCATCAATTTGATTTGATTTTGGGTTCAAAATCGGCGGGTAGCCGTCGACATGTTTTTATTGATATCGGCTCAAAGGCATAGTGTGGGAATTTTTATTTTACAGACACACGTGTACATATATTTCCTTTCAAATAAGTCTTCTCTTCGTCTGATTAATAGATGTTAAACCATAAACACATGTATCTAAAAGATACAGCCAGACACGAAGAAATGATCTTATAAACGTATATATTTTTTTAATTTAAAACGAAACGAAGTTCTTTTTGTGTTATTTAGCAATAAGAAAAATTTACCTTAATATTTTGTGCCTTATTTCAATTTTAATTATTATTTTAAATAAATATTCGAATCTGTTTGAACTAAATTAAAGTAGTATTGGTAATCATTTTTTATTGAAATTTTCTGCTTCTGGTGACAGTGTCTATAGTGAGTAAATTTCCCTCAGTGTGGTGATATCTTCAATAGTAAGTCAGTACAATATTACTATTGACATTTTCTATGGTCCAACAAGAACTACCTAGTCAGTACTGACGCAATCTTTCGTAGGACAAGCCTGTGTTAAATGTCAATAGGAGATATCATTAGTTTGAGTACAGATTGTCAGTAGTACTGGTCACATCAGTATAATTTCTCTATTGACATTTCCTGCAGGGTGTTTAACGAAAGTTTTAGGTGGCCAACAACGATACTAATTAAATAAAATATTTTTTTCACCACTAAAATCATAACTTTTCATATAAAAAATAGAGTTTTAGTGCCGGAAAAAGCCCGAAGAACAATAGTGAGAAACATTAACTATTCAATATAATTAAATGACAAAGAATAACATAAAAAAAATTTTTATTGGCAGTATTTTATTGTTTTTTGTCATTTTCGTTAAAGTATTTTTTTTTTGTTTTTGCATACACATTTACATTTTGCTCATCATCATTTTTACCAGCAGAATGTGCTTAGTAAGTATATTTGAATATATCGTTACCAAATTTTATATTTATAAGTCTAAATATTTACATTTGACACCTTCCTGAACAAACACGTGCACACAGACAGACCTTGCAGATCACGTAGCTTTGTGTTGCCAGCAGCTTGAATGTTTTGCTCAACATCTAGCATGTGTTTGTTTGCACAAAACTTAGTTTGGTAAGAATGTTGTTCTGTCTGTCTCTGCCTGTATGTCTGGTATCTTATATTTCTCTTTAAATTTGGTCAACTATCAACAATTTGCCAAAAATCTGTGGCACGTGTTTATATGTCAGTGTATATGACATTCTCGTAAAATATTTGCCCAAAGGAATAAACTTTCCTATACGACATATAATCCCAAGGAAAAGTACACACATGATGCATTTGTCTTTGGTAATTTCTTCTTAAGTTTGCCAAAGAAGTTTTATCGAAAGATATCGCGTTTGTAAATATTAAATTTAAAGTTTTAAATAAATAGTTAAAAATTGAGATGTAAGCGAAAGGAACCCAGTTACTTTAGTCGTTTGCACTGGGACTGATGGTAAAATAGATGTTAATAAGTTTATGTGATTCTATTTCGAGCGACATACATATATTGTATTCGGCTACAGCTTGTAACATTTTATTCGAAAAGAATTAGAATTAGAATATTCTAAGGAACAAGCGAATAGTTAATTGGTGCCAAACTAAATGGAATAATTTTTTTTTAATGTGATTATTTTCGAACAATATTGTTGTTAATGGTTTTTTTAATCCAAAGTGATTATTATTTTTGGCTAAAGTTCGTAACATTTTTGGTCAGAAAGAATTGGATATGAGACAATATTCCAAAGCAACAAGGGAACATTTTTACACCAACTAATTTCAACTTACACGGCAGAAAAGAAACAACGTTGTTTTTCGGGAGCCGCTACACTCCCATCATCAGTGTTCATGTGTGTTTCCATATATCCGTCACTGTTTAGGTGGCTCGATTGAATGTGATTTCAAATTTGTATTTATACAAATAATGTCTAGAAAAAGCATACGAGAGTTATTTGTATTATTAGTTGTTATTACAATAAACACTGTTTTACCACTATCAATATTCAAATAATATTATTAAGCTGTTTTCACCACTTTGTAGGTGGATCAACCAATGAGTAGCAAAGGCTACAAATTTGTGATAATAAATAAAACGTAAGCCAATTATTTGTAACTTATTTTTTGCGATAAAAGTAAAAATTGTACGTTTGCAACCCGTAATAAAATACAATCAAAATTTAATTTATAATGACATAAAAGTATATTTGTAATATTTTTAAACAACATCAGAGAGCATTATGTGCTTGTGGCAAGCCATGGTCACCGTATTACATCTACGAGTATAAGTGAATTTTAATTTTCAATCAATTGAAATCTTCAACTAAAAAGTCTGCCACTCTCTGAACTTTGTTAGCAGTCCGTTTGGCAGTTTTCATAATGGAATGATACAAAAAGTTCCTGAGTTGTGACTGCTGAAGAGGGGACATTCGCAAAACTAGAACAAAAGTGCATAAAAATCTTCCTCAATCAAAAAAAATTTTACGTATTTTTTTTCTATTTTTTTATAATTTATGGTGATAGATTACATTAATTAAGTACGATATTGAAGTTACCTAAGTAGGAAAGAAAATATTTTTTTCAAAAACCATTTATTTCTCAAAATAGTCTCACTTAGTAAGACGATACTCCAACTTTTTTATACCATCTGAATAATACTATTTTGGGAACCCCTCAAAATACGCGTTAGTTTCGGTAATCACTTCTTCGTTTGAGTTGAATCTTTTTCCTGCGGGCCATTTTTTCAAGTTTGGAAACAGGAAAAAGTCACTAGGAGCTAAATCTGGACTATAAGGTGGATGATCAACCAATTCGAAGTGTATTTCACGTAATTTTAGTATCGTATCTAATGCTGGGTGAACCGATGCTTTGTCTTGAAGAAAGAGCACTTTCTTCTTCTTTAAATGTGGTCGTTTTTTCTTGATTGCATCAATCAATTGATCCAATAATGCACGATAATACTTTCCTGTGATTGTAGATCTTTTTCAAGATAATCGATGAGCAATATTCCGTGTGCATCCCTAAATACAGTGCCCAAAACCTTGCCAGCCGATTTCACTGTCTTCGCCTTCTTCAGAGCACTTCCACCAGCTTCCACCGATTGTTTCGATGGATTTTTGGTTTCAGATGTGTAGTGGTGGACCCACGGTTCATCAACAGTTATTAATCTACGCCAAAAATCAACAGGATTGCGCTTTATCATGTCCAAACACCGCTGTGAAGTGGTCTGTCGAACTCGTTTTTGTTCGACACTGAGCAAACGCGCCACCCATTTTGCCGATAGCTTTTTCATATGCAAATGTTCATGCAAAATGTTGAACACACATTCATATGATGTGATTACCATTTCAACAATCTCACGTGACTTCACTCGGCGATCATTCATAATGATATCGAGGATTTTCTTCAGTAACCACCTCTTTTGGCCTTCCTGTTGATAGTATTGTTGCAGTGCGTGTTCGGCCGCCTTTAAATTCAGCCATCCAATATTTTATCATGTAATCTGACGGATCAGACTCACCGTATTGTTTATCGAGCTTTTCTTTTGTCTCTTTCGCCGTTTTCCTTTTCAAATAATAGTGTTTAATCACTGCACGAAATTCACTTTTATCCATTTCTCAAGAAACATAAAAATTGCTTACTTCAAACGGCTACAACAAATAAACTAATCGATGAATTTGGATGAAATTTTAACAGCTGAAGATTGACAGATCGCAATTTCGAAAAATTTGTGCTGTCATCTAGCGCTAGGTAGCTTCAATATCAATCTGCCCTCGTATATTACAATCTGATTATAATAATAATGCATTTGTTGATTTGGACCAAACAAATTTTTAGAAAATTATCTTAATCTAAACCGAAGTAATACCCACTGATAAGCGTTTACCAGCCATATAGGATGCATTGTGCTCGAGGATAGTTCAAGTGCTGGTTTTTAAGAAACCATGACTGGTTCTAAGCATACCATCACAGGACAAGTACGTAAAGGTTAGGTATAGATAGAACCTGTCACCGAGTATCTTAATTATGTTAATTGACCACCTCCATATAAAGTTTCGAAACTCGAACCGGTTGCTAGTTCCTGGAAACCTAGTCACTTGACGTATTCTGTGGCAGGTTCTTTTCCGTCCCTTTAGCATGTTTTACTATTTCATGCAATAGATTGGAGAAGATGACTGCTATTACATCCGTTTTAAAATATAAAAAATATTTCTGTTGTCATACAAGCTTTTTCGTGCCAGTACATTTGATATTCTGTTTACTAGTATTAAAAGGAAGTGAGCAACAGTTTGAGAATTAAACTTCAAATACACAAAAGCTAATGCACGCATACAGACAAACATATTTCATAAGCTTTATGAATGTACGCGTGTATGCATGTATTTACAAACATAAAAGGAATCTTATATGAAATTCAGTAAAATGTTTGTTATTCTTTTTACTGATGCTTTTGCTGTTATTATTATTATTGTTATAATTCCTTGTGTTTCAATTTTTTAAAATTTTAATGACTCCCTTGTGAGTAAGAGGAAGCCATACATACATACACATGCATTTGTATCCTTAAACAAACAAGTATTCGCATGTGTGTGCACACATCTATATGTACCCGTAAGCTGGAAAAAATATCATAATATTTGTTTGTTATTTGTCTTTCATTTTCTTATGGATTTCAAGAATTTTCAGCCATGTCCTGGTAGATTTGTTTTAATTTTTCTTTTTGTTAGAAAAAAAAAAGAAACTACACTTTACTGCTTGTTAAAGTTGTACTCGATACGAAATCAGCAAGTTTTTTATTAATATATATATATATACGTATAATTTTTTCTTTGCCGAAAAAGTGAAAGAAGTGTTAAACAAATAAAGTACAAACAGAGGATGAGTAAAACGCATACCAAAAAAAAAGGATAAAAACTTTATGGCTGTTGTGTCAATAAAACTAAGGGTCGAATGCCTAATTGAAATTAATGAGATTTTCAATTTATTTGTTTTGGTTTCTAGCATTTAACAACGTTTTCTTATGTGTCACTGTTTCTGTTTCTGTTTCTGTTTTTTTTCTTATAGAGTTTCTATACAACACGAGTGCTACTTAAGTATAAAAGTATAAATGAATGTGGTGAGTTGGTTAAAAATAAATGAAATGTTTTCTTAATGTTGTTGATTACGTTTTCAGTCATTTGTTAACTTAACGGTTAACGCATTTAGCAGCAATTTATACATAAGAATAAGAGTCAATAATACCTTTAATATTCGTATCCTAAGTAATTATCTACAAATGATTAAATTCTGCAATTGTATGATGTTTTGCTGGCAAAAATAAAAGATTTAAATTAACTTGTAATCAGTTAGTCAGTCATAGTAAGATGAACAAGTTTTTTTTTGTTATAATTAGACATCAGCAGTACATGATAAGTAAGCGCTAAAACATCTATCAAATTACTGGCGATTTTTTTTAATTGCTGATAAGGAATGAAAGTATTCAAACTATGGACATAGAAGACTCCAAATTTATTTAGTACGAGTATCTAACTGAATTATATTTTTAGTCACCCTTATTGTGATTGGCGCAGTCGCATTACGCCAACTATCGTAGTTGCTGTCGAATTTAAAATCTAATGTTACCGTGTAAAATTTTCGACCGTAAAATTTTTGTAAAAGAAAAAAAAAAATGTTTACAAAACAACCTGTTGCAAAAAATTTCAAAAACAGTTGTTTATTAATAATTAATTAAAATTAAATTAATTAAATTGAATTATGTCGTGAAGAAAATTCTTATCGACAATTTTATAAACTTTTGGCACACAAATACGCCAAACACTTTACAGTTTCAAGAACAGTTTGTGTCGTATATATTGGAGTTTTTGCCAACTACGGCACGTCCGACTTTGGCCACAAAAGGTTGAGTAGTTAATGTTAAATGTGCAGTGCGCAGTCTATGAGAGTTTCCAATATCTTTTTTAATTCATCAGATTTAGCGATATCTCAAAAATAACACTTGTTCTCTACAAAACCTTTAATTTTTATTTCAATTCTGTTTTTTGTAACTTAAATCCTCTGAGAATTTTCAGAATCTAATGCGGTTAAACAAATATAGCTCTAAGTTAAAAATATCAAATCATGTCTGTAAAACCTTTAATTTTTCATATACGTATTAAGCCGGTCAAATACACTCTGTAGGATTTTGCAATATTTTTACCCCTGCATAAGATACAGCACTGTTTCAAAAGTAACACTTCTTGGCAACACACCCATTATTTTATAACTCAATTCAATATTTTTTTTAACAGCAATAATGAAACACATCATCTGATAATTCCCAGTATCTACTACCGTTCATAAAATACAGCTTTGAGTCAAGCTAGTTAAAACCTCTTAAGTATACACCTTTTAATTAATGATTATTATTCTCTCATTATTGTATAATTGTTCTTCAAGCGCTTATGTTCATTCTGTGAGAATTTCCAATATCTATTATGGCTCACAAATACAGCTCCATGTAAAAACTAAAACTTCTTCTGTGCACGTAGCCTTTAATTTTTAACTGAGTTCTTTTTTTAACGCACACCCCTTCTATTTTATACTACGGAAAGGCTCAGAGCTGAAGTGAACCAAGTCACAAAAAGACAATTAACGAAATACTTTTTTACTTAGTCCGTTACAGACCTAAATAGAGTTAAACTTTGCGGACAATTTCGGTATAGTTTGGAAATTTTCATAATTTATGACTTGGTTCATCCTATTGGCATATGTGCGGCAGCGTAAATGGTCTTGTGGAAGAAGCTCTTGTGTAAACTGAATCTTAAATGGTAACAAATTCAAATCCTTGTGCAAAATTATGGCCTAAGTTGTTCTTTGAAGACCAAGCTCCTGAGCACGGCGTAGAATTGAGGTTGAAGGATTCTTTTGAACACTTTCTTGAGCAGCAGTAATGTTTTCAGACGATCTTGCAGTACGTTGTGGTCCATGTTTTGGCCTATCACCTACAGACACTCTTTCTTCGAAATCGTTCACTACACGATAAATAGTGTTTTTTTGGCACGTTGTTGCTACCAAAAATTTCACGTAACTTTCTAATCGTCACAGTAATCGATGATTGATTTTGATAAAATGTTTTAACGATTAAAAATTTATAAAAAATTTGCCACGTGTCTACTTCACGACTGCCAAATATGAACTGTCAAGACTAATGTTTACTAAAATGGCGGCAACACAAATTAGTATACCTTCCCGGCGGACACCGTGTATTTAAAATTATTAGATTTTAAAAAGGCATTTAACACCTAAGACACTCTGCTATATCGATGGCACTAGAACGCAAAAGAATTCCAAGTAAGTTGATAGAGCTCATCAAAAGTCTCCATGAATGACAATTAAGGAACACAATAGCGGTAAATACCGGAGAACGACAGCGTTATGTGCTATCGCCCTTTCCTTGTTGCAGTAAAGCATAAAGCCACAACCAAGCCATTGAGGAGAAATCTTATGGTATCTACACGGTTGATTGGAGGAGCGAGACTACACTGATGATATCTGTTTACTCACCTAATAATTCTTTGCTATGAAGAATCGCATCGCCTTATGAGTTCGTCTTTAGATTAGTATTGACAAAACAATAGCACTGAGTATTAAAGTGAAGAATGATAGAGAAGACTTAACATACAAAATCAATAGCTTAGGAACGTATAATCTTTCTGCTACTTGGCGAGTATTTCTGATAAGAGCTGTGGATCTTCAGGATATATATTGAGCCACATGAACGAGGCTCAGCAATCATTCGGCAATCATTGTATTGTTGTATGGCAGCAATAATGCACCAAAGAAGAAGCATTCCATTCAAGTATTTATTAGCAAACGCTTAAGAAAGTGGTGTCTCAACAATATCCAACACTTGTTTATGCTCAGCAGCAAATCAAATTCTTTTAGTTTTTGGTGCATTAAATTCTGCATTTTTTCTAATTATCTAAACTATACACTTGTTTCGTTTTGTATTACATAAATAATTACTTAGTGAACTACGCCCACCTTTGCAGCTACGTAAGAATCAATTTTCAACTAAAACAATTATAAATTCCTTTTGCGATAATAATCTTAATGGAATACTTCATAAATTAAAGTATTCTCTTACAATTCCTTGGAAAGTGCGTACTTAGGAAAAGGTGTTTAAAGTGAAACACTCATCTAAACTAGCGTTGATAAACCAAAAGGAAGAACACGTTTATACTGGAGCTATTAGATACATTGCAAACGACACGAAATGTATCTTATTCTGACATTGATACTAATTTCTGATGGTGAAGCCAAGATAAGACAGCAAAAAGTCTAGGGCGTATTTAACACAACATTAAACACAAAATGTAAAATAAAGTAAACAAAATCAAGATTAGGGGTGTTACTTTGAAGTGTGAATTGTGAAAAGAAATGTAAATGAATTTCTGTTGAAATTCTTTAAATAGAATTTCTACAAATGAAAGAAACACTTACAGATGATGAGAACAAAAAAATAGCAGATAATATTAAATATTCTTATACTCGTACATCCTTTTTTAAACACACTATTTGGTTAAAGATCAAGCTCACTTTACTACTCTTTCAAATCTTTTTTTGATTGACTACTGTGATGCTTATACTGTCGCCTTTGCGGTCTTGTTGAAAAAAAAAATGTCATTGGCTTTACAATTCATATGACAACAAAAGCTTACGATAAGAAAATCTAAAAAAATATACAAGAAAAAACAAACTAATATTAAATTGTGTTAAAAGTTGCAAGAAAATAAAAAAAAACACATTTTGTCATGACATGCTTGAGTTTTAAGCAGCGCTTAAGTGCCGCAAATAAATTGGAATTTATTTAAAAGAAAAGTTATTTTTTCTAAACACATTTGGCGTGAAAATTTTTTTGAACAAAAGCTAAAACTCTTGAAAAAGAAAGGGATAATAATGAAGGGTTTGCGTGTGTAGAGTGTGGTAAAGGGGTGCAAATGCCTTATGCTGTACTAAAGGAACTGAGAGTAAATATATTTGCCACACAACCAGCCAAAGTTGTGCTTGTACAACAAGCCGTTTACACTCCATCATTTAGGGGAGAACAAAAAGCATAGAAACGAAAAAATTCACACAGAAAAGTTGTTAAATATATGCAGATTTTTCATTTTATTCTTTGGCAACAACAGGAAAATCCTTTCGTCGTTTATTTTTATTTTTTTTTTTGCTATTCATTTGGTGTTTGCTGTTGGTGTTGTTGCTGTTGTTGTTGTTTGTACCCATTTTATCTCTTTTAAAATTTTTTTCGCGGCTGTGATGCTGTTGTTGAAGGATTTAGAAAATATTTTTCAATTTTGTTCAGTTGTGTGTTGAATGGTGCTTGTTACCCGCAATTTGTCTTAAGTGGTTCTGCAGCAACAGTTTTTTTTCTACTCCTTTCGCAGTGTTTATATGTCTCTTTTTTATTTAATACTAAGCGGCACGCTTTTTTCTGCAGTTACACACATTAACAAACCAAAAAAAAATGTCCTTTAACTCAACCCAGTGAACGAAAAGGAAAAATATTCGTAAGGATAAACAACCATTTTATTAAAAGAAAACTAAGTCAGCCTATAGACAACATAAAGTTTTAAAAGCTTTATTGTTTATAAAGTTCGCAGAAAAATTATTTTTTCCTTGAAATTAAATTTTTAAACAAACATTAAAAATTATATCAATTGGAGTGTTGTTTAAGAAAAATAATGCGCAATTGTTGTACAGCCACGAACGTCAGAGCAGCCTCGTCTATACACTTGGCCAGATTTAGTTATGACGAAGGAAAAACTTGGTCGTAATTGTTGTTGTGTTTTATGTATTCTATAACTTCTATGTAATGACATTTTTAACTAATTACTTGTAATGTGAGGTGACTGCAATGACTTCACTAAGAATTGATGGAAACATCAAAGTAGAAGTAGTGGAAAATACGTACTTAATATGTTTGTTAGAGGGCGAAGAAGCTCATCGGTGACAGTATGGTAGCCAACTCTATTGACTTACTGGAGCATCGACGCAAGTGTTTCACTGTTTTATCATTACTACAATGGAATGTGCTTTAATGAAATCAGGGAACTTGTTCCCGAACCCGCTCATTTTTACGAACAACACGTTCTTCGTTAAAAGCGCATCCATATGTGGTTGATATGCCAGTGGGTCGCACTACGCATTACAGAGAAAATTCGTTCTTTAGCCGTACAGTTCGTATGTGGAATAAACTTCCTGCAGAGGTCTTTCCTGTTTCTTTCAGTGTGGGAAGGTTCAAATCCAACGTCCGCAAATACTACTCCTTTTATCCTCCTTCCCATAACTAATTTTCCTAGTTCCGGCACAATGCATTGCGTTTGTAGGGGTCATCCGCTAAGTGCTAGTCCAAGTTAAAAAAAAGAAAGAGAGATAATTATTTAATAAACTATTTGCCTTCTAGTTTTTTTTTGGCTAGAACGAAGTTTAAATTACTCTACCTATCGCTTTAACATTTCTTGTAATCTTTGTCTTTTGCCACATGCAATCATTGTTGTTTTTTTCAGTTTAAAGTATGGCCTTCTTAAAGTCATCTGTTTCGCAGCTCAAACGCAAATAAACGCAACTAGCGCATTATTTAAATTGGCAATGCTTTTTATAAACAAATAGTGTTCAATTAGGAAAAGTGCAAGGCGCGTTCGTCTTAAAACAAAAAGAAGTATTTATTGTGTGGCTCCTGCAACGGTTTTCACCACAAAAATCCGAAAAAACTTTCCAACAAAATTTTTCTTGCTGCCATTGTTTTTTCAACAATGCAAAGCAAAAAATTGTTTCTAAACGTCAACAGCATTGCAAAAAACTTAATATGACAATGCATTTGATTTGCAAGTGTTTTAAAGTATAACGGCTTGATTTAAACACTGCTTTGGCGTTTCGCAAAAAGCAGCCTCACTAGTTTTTACTTTTCCTTGCCGTTTTGCGCCGTTCTGTGCCTTTCTTTTCTGTAGAAAATATTTCTTACTTACTTGTTCTGTGTCTGAACTTTCGAAAATGGGCGATATAATTATAGGAATGAATTTTGTAAAAGTGTGCAAAATGTTTTTTATTTGACATAAATATATAAATCTTTGAAAATTAAAATTTAAATAAAATTTTCTGACTTTGCGTTAAAAGTTAATATTTCACACCACAAAAAACGAATACATACAAACTCTTGCCTGTCACTTAACGTTTTATTCTATTTTCTACAGAATAGTCTGCAACAGAACAGAACGAAAAATTAACAACAAATCACACATACAGTGTTGCAATTAAACAGAAACAACACAGTTGATCCGTAACAGAACAGAACGTATAAACTAATTCTTCCTTTACGTATAGTATAACCAAACTGAATGTTGCCCCGCTGTAACCTGCGCGATTTGATTCGGTTGGCGTATATTAATATTATACTTTTGCTATTTATAATTTTGATTCAGTAATTCAGACCCAGTTTTTTTCTTTCTATAAGAAATGAAAACAAGTCTAATTAATCAAGTATGTGATTGAAATGGATCGATTTCAAAAAGATCGTTTTGGAAAGGTGTGATGAATTTTGGACGATTTAGTTAATAATTTTTGAGCCAATTGCAAGTATTTGACTTGAAGAAAACATACGAAAAGATCAAACACAAACATCAGAAATAAATTTTTAACATTGAAAATTTTTAATATTGAAAAATATTTTTTAAAATATATTAAAAACAAAAACCATGTTCCTGTCACAACTTTTTTCATTTTAAGTCGCTTTGTTTTTAAAATCCATTTCAATCACACACCTGAATGTGAATGTTTTTAAAGAAATAGAAATGAAAAAACTGACAACTGACAGCAAGCCAATATGGGCCTATTCGGAAATGCACCTCTACGCCGCATCGGATGAGATTGTGCGCTTAATTTGATCAGCTGATACAAAACAGCTGATGCAAGCATCCGCAAACGTAGACAAAAAATTAAATTTTATTACATTTTCGAGCGGAGGAATTAACAAAAATGTTTAAATAATAAATTTATGGCGTTTTCTTTTCTAGAGAAAAGTGCAACATTTCTTGCCCCTTTCGTAATATTTTTTTAATATTTTTTGAAATAGTGACTATTAGAAATTATTTTATCCTCACTTACGATGCAAAATTTTTGTCTTAAGAAAGCTTTGGCTAGGAATTTTTTGATAAAAAGTAAAATGTTAAATTTTTTGTAGAAAAGAAAACGACATTATAAATTTATAAATTTATTTTTTGACTTGAATGAAAATAAAAATGAATTGAAATTTGTGAAATCGACAAAATAATAGTCTTGAAATGCAAAAAAAAAATATTTATTAATAAGAAATTTTTTGTGCTTGTTCCTTTACTTTATCCAAGACTCCGCTTCAAAGTACTGACTTATTTCTTTTCGTTACAAGCAGAACTCTTCCTCCATATCCAAACGAAGTTTATTATTAGTTTTGTAAATTTGACTTCAATTTCAATTCTGAAAATATACAAACAACAATAAATTCACATAATAATACAAACAAATCATCCATTTTGGGAATTAGTGTTTGATGTGTGTTTGCACATCATATACTTCATCGTTGCATTTTACAATTCATTACATTTGCAGTGTTGTTGTCTGTTGATTTTCAGAACGCACAACGCATCAGATGCATTTCCGAATTGGCCCTATATGAAGAGTGATTGGAGAGTGAGTGTACTTCAGTGCTGTAAGAATTAATTTGTTTTTGCTTATTTCTTTCTTAATAAAATAATTAAATCTAGTAATTTCAATTAAACAACTAGTTTTAATAAATTTAATAAGTTGAAATTCCTTTATATGATGAAAAACAAAATGAAAAAATTTTTAGAATTTCTTAAATAGATCACTTTGTTTGCTGGGATACTTAGGAAAATATACAAAAAAGACGAGACCCTAAAAAGTATGCAAAGTATTTTGCATTTATCATGAACCAAAAACAACAACAACAACAATCATAAGTACAACTACAACTGGCAACAATGCTGTGCGAGAAAACAAGAAACTGGTTGGCATTTCTTTTATCCACTTCCTCTTCGCACGCAACAAATGAACTGAAAATATTAAAAGAGTTGAAAAGTTTTTTTTTTCTTCTTATTTTAAATAGGCTTGAATTGTTTTCTCATCCTATTTCGCTTAAGGTGAACAAGTTGCAATTGTAAGCTTATGACTCTGCCGCTGTCGTTACCAACAACTTCTACAATTCATGTACAACATCATAATTATTGTAGGCAATTGTCGTCTATTGTGAACAAAATTTCTTATGGAAAATTTTTCAAAATCTTTTTCGTTTTCTTCTTAAACTTTTATCTTCTTTTATATTGACAAATTCAGGCGTGATAAGTTTATTTCTTTAACACTTTACTTTTTGTGTTTATAATATTTTAATTTTACTGTACGAAAAAACAACCGTAACTGGAACCGGCTTAAAGAAATAATAAAAACAGCGAGTAAATTGCCTCATGCTGCTGCTGTCAAAAAAAAGGTTACATAATTGATGCTGACAATCAACAATGTAAATAAAATTACGAATAAAATAAAAATTAAGGCATTTTTTATACAGAAGCTGGAATGGGGGCCACACAACAGTCCAAAAAAAAAGAAAATCTACAGATACTCAAATAAAAAAAAGGGTTGTTCGAATTTAATGATATAAAAAAATATAAATGCAAAATTGGGTGCAAATTAATGACTAAACATTTGCTCTAATTTCTTAACATTCGTTAAGGCCATAAACAAAGGAAACAGAAAATATTTCTATGTATATTAAAAACCACAAAATACGAGTAATATAAATTAAGGTAAGAGAAGGAGATGTACTAAAACATATCGCTCCTTTAATGCAACACAGGCATATCTAAAGGAAATTTGATTCGTAAATTAAATAAGCAGAATTGTTCAACACCTCTTGAAAGGACACAATTTTTTCATGAATTCGTGAATATATTATATGGCATTTACACCAGAACAAAATCTAGTAGATTTTAATTGAAATCTCTATCAAAATCTATAACGTTTACACCGGGTTATTCGTGAAATTTTTCAAGAGTTCGTATCAATGCCAAAAACAGTTGATTGGAATTTTCATTTTCAACTGTCAAAATCCGTACAAAAAATTATCATTCAAACGCAAAACAGTTGACCAACATACCTTTCAAAAATTTATTAATGAACAGCTCAGTATTTTTCAGTATAATTTAGGTAAAACCATAGTTGCAATAATAAGTACTACGAAATTTTGGGTAGATTTTGCCAAAATCTAGTGACGAAGTAGATTTCGTTTTGTATGTGAAATCTAGTGAAAATTGAATTCTCCTAACTAATAGATTTAGGTCTGGTGTAAATATCATATTAGAAATTTTAATATTTTTTTTAGAAGGGCGAGTTTTTTTATGTGACTTACGTGACAATAAAGGAGTCATTTATTCTTTAAATAAATTTTGCCAGCTTTACCTTTTCGAGTCTACATTAAATCACTTTTTTCGACTTTTACCCTGGAAATTTATGTTTTAGCTTCGTGGCCAAACCGAAGTAAACAGCCTTTAATACATTTGAATCTAATGAGATGCTTAAATAAATGTTCTTTATTTGTTTGTTTTGCAATATCCCAATAATTAATTATTGGCTGACATTGAATGCTTTGTTCTGTGTCTTTTCTTCTAACTCAGACAAGGGTGGCTTTTCTCAATTTTTGTTTTATATTCTAAAAAATAAACATCAAATAAAGAATGAATTTTAAATTGCTTCTGCTATTAAATAAGAAAAAAACTGCCCACAAGTGAAACGAATCAAATTAATTGTTATTTTACATGAAGAATATTTAGGTGATTGTTATGATAATTAATTAAATTTTTGGAAAGAGATATAAATATTTACAGCCATATATCGTTATAATTTGGATTTCAAGTGTAATTCGAAACTAGATTTTTAAATGAAGTTTTTTAAAAATACATCTCAAGTCTACATTAGTTTCTATTTATCTAGGACTTGAAAAAAGGTGATGAAAGAATGCACCACAATCTCAACATGCAAAGAATAAACATTGATAATTGAATAATAATATTTCTGTATATGATTGAGTAAGTACTCGTAGTATCTTTGTCATCAAATGAAAATAATGTATTCATTGTTGAAAATCTATTAAATCGATAGGCAGTGAAAATCCATCTGTAGCATAGTTGTGCCAACTATATTATGGTCTCTGCAACAATTTTAGGTTGTGGCGAGCAAATTATAGTCATGAGACAATTTTTTTTAAATTCTAGGAATCATATCATTTCATTTTCTATCAATATTGTTGTATAATTATTAATATTTATTAAAAAAAATGTTTTTAAGTTTGTGTTTTTGCAAAATACAAAATCCTATAAAATAAACAAAATATGAGTACACAGTTCTACTAAATATCGACTTCATGACATTTAGTAGTTGAAATCCAATGTGATTCTTATTTTGGCTAAAGTTCCTAATATTTTAGTAGAAAGAATTGGATATAAGACAATATTCCAAAGGCACAAGCGATAAAATAACATCAATTTCAACTTACACTGAAGAACAGAAAAAGCGTTGCTTCTTTGAAAAAAGTTGATTTTATTGTACTTTGCGCGAGTTTTAATGTTTTCGTCGTTATTGTCGTGAAATTGTTTTTGATTATAATTCAGTGAATAGTTGTAGTTAGCCTCAAGTTCGTTTTTGTTAATTACACATTTTTTAATTTTATTCTTGTTCTTCTTCTGTTATCCTTGACTCCAAATGGAGCATAGGACCTTAACCATCTTCTTGTGCCAGCTTCTATTGCGAGGTCATTCAAGAGTAGTTTGCTGCATACAGCTCTATATCAATCAACCTGCTCCACGTTCTACCAACATGTGTACCGACATGACGACCTCTTCCCTGTGGGTGCCACCGAAGCGCTTGTCGAGCAATGTTGCTTATTAGCCTTCGAAGTGTGTGACCACTCCTTTGCTATTCCCGCTGACATACCTCCACAGGCGCAGAGGTATGATTTGTCGAATTCAGCAGATCAACGTTTCGTATTCGATTCAGCAATAATATGTTTAAAATTTGCCGCAGGCATTTGTTCGTAAACGTTTGTAGGCGTGTGTCGATTGCGGTTGTGTGCTTCTAAGTTTCGCAGCCTTAAAACAGGAAAGACTTGACATTCGAATTGTATATTTGCAACTTGGTAGTTGTTTCAAAGATTTTCAAAAAACTTTTGGTTGTTGAGGGTTTTTTTAGCGAGTCTATATACATAAAAGTTTTTTTGAAAACCTTTGAAAAAAGATATCGAGACAATCTCGATCAATAAATTTAAAAAATACTTGGTAGTTGTTGATATTTGACTGAATCTCCAAATAAAACGGCGCACGCCAAATGCAGCTCTCGCCTCATTAATATTTGAAATTTTTTAGTCTATAATTATTTTATTAGCAATAAAGGCAAAAAAATTGCATTTTAATTTAAAAATTCATTCTACAATTCCTCACCTTAACCACTTCAAATCTGTTTAAATATTTCATAAAAAAAATACTGGAACATTTTAATGTCCTGCCAAGGTACTCAACTCACCACATTTGTTTATCACTACGAGTATGTACCACATCTAACAAAACAAAGTATATTTATTTAAAAAAATATCCATTATACTAAAACAAATTTTAATGCTTTAAAAGAAGTGAAATCTTTACATTTTAGAATAAAAGCCAATGCTTTTTAAATAATTAAAACAAGTACGAGCTAATATAATTATATTAGTGTCGCCTTTTTAGGGATCATACTTCTTATTATACGAGTATGTGTGTCGCAAATGATAATGAGTTTGATGTGGTTCTTATTTAATTTTTTTTATTGCTTATATGTGTTCACAAGCAGAAGAAGAAGAAGTAGAAGTAGAAGAACAAGAATTATTTGTCATTAATGTCAATAAGAGTGAAAATAAAATCCCTGATTGTGTTAAAATCGTACGTTTGTACATTTCAGTTTTCGTTGCTAACGTGCGTTGGAAAGCTTTAATGACTGACTGACTTTTAAATCACATATTATTTTAGACACGTACAAACGAAATTCAATGCAAATCTCAAAAGACCTTTAAGAGCAGCAGCAACGGAAAGCAAGAAGCCGCCTCATAAACCATCTGCATAATTACCTACACACACACACACATACACATAAAGTCAGTCACACACATTATACATTCACAAAAGCACTTATACAATTACACAATTGCACAAGCACATTCATGTACATAAATTTAATACACACTTGAACATAAAAATTATGTGATTGTGTTTAAGGTGTCTTATTTCGTTATTTCTAGGGAAAATATGTTCGCTCACCTCCCCTCTCATCGAGTCTACAGTGGAGCCGATCACAAAATAAATGCTTGTAAATATTTAATAACTTCTGAATTACTCTCTTGCTTTGATCGAAACTTGAAAGGCAATCGTGTGGTTATGATCAATGCAAAACACTCTAAATTTGGTGCAAACGCAAACGTTGTAATCAGGGCAACCAAAAATATTTTATAACCAGTTTTTTGTTGTAACTTTTACAACACACATATTAGTAAATTATTTATAAATTTCAAAACTTTTTGAGAACTTTGCTAACGATTTGTTTGAGCATATTTTTCACCATTTTGTGTTTAGCAACATATTTTTGTATATTTTGCTTTTATTCTCTCTTTACGAAAAAAGAATTGAAAAGTTTTCTTTAATATTTTATTAAAGGTGTTTATAAAACTTTGCAGCCTTTCTACTCAAGAGGTGAGTAAATAATACTCTTATATTACGTCTACGTTTTTTACACAAAATGTAAAATGACACTATGAATAAAAAAATATATGTATATAAAAAATTTTTTCATTCTTACCTCTAAAATAACTTTTTTTGATACTTGACTACGTTGCAATAAAGGAGTGATATGGTAAATTTATTTCTGATATGATCTTAGTGGAATTAATTTCCTTAAATCTAGTCGATTTAAATCAGTTCGATTTAGAAAACGGAATAATGTTTTAAAAAATCAAAAATCTCATGAAAAAAAATGTTTGTAGAGACTTTCAACAGAATTAATTTATTGATTGATGTTAGGGAGCCCCCGTATACTAGTAGATAGCGTAGAGTGCTATTGTCGAGGGGTCGCAGGTTCGATTCCTGCCTAGACCATGGGTGTTTCCGTACACAAGCCAAAATGGCTTCGCGGTTTATATTTGCTTTTTTTTAAAAAAAAACTTTAACTTTAGTTTTTTCATCTTAAAGAACAAAGACAAGCAGCGAAGCCATTTTGCCTTGTCAACAGAAACACGCAGGGTCTAGGCAGGAATCGAACCTTCGACTCCGAGAGTAATAGCACTCTACGCTATTTACTGGTATACGGGGGCTCCCTTTAGAGCATATTTAAAATTTTTAAGAGCATAAAATATTTTTTTTTATATCATATTTTTGGTTTCCCTGCTTATGACCTTTTCATGCAGTATAAAACGATAATTTAAAATGAATGTGTTGGTTAAGTTTCTTGAAACGTGTACTTTCTGAAAGGTTAACTCATATAAATATGACTAAAATTTATTACTAGCAGGACCACAGTGCAGCTTAATAAAAAATATTACTATTTATGGAAAAAACCAAAAATTATGTTGGAAGTAGGAGAGAGAGTCCTTAAGAAAGGTAATAATAACAATATAAAAAATGTCAAATCTTCCTTAAATTTATTGACATGCAGGTATGTATTTTTTTTGTCTTTTGCTTCTGTGTAGTGTGTTTGCTCATCTCCCTTAAAATATCCTCGAGGAAATTTTACCGTTCATTCACTTTTATTCTTCTTTATTAGTGTGTGTTAGTCATTAAATTTAACCACTTTAAAATATTCGTACTCCAACTCTTTATTTTACACGGCTGCCTGCAAAAGCCTACAGAGTCATAAAACAGGACAATTTTCTTTATATGACTTTGAGATTTCCATGTAACTTGCATTGTTTTGTTTGTTTTAGCAAGAACGCCAAGTCCTTAAAGGATTTTATTGAAATGTGCTTTTATGAAAGTTATGTGTCATAAACTTATTAAGTTTAACGCCTTTTTTAATTTTAGAAAATGTTATAAAACAAGAAAGTAGCATAGATTTACCTAAATCGGAGAAATTTCAACATGACTCCTTAAAAAAAAGTGTGCAAACTGCAACATGGAATACAAAGATTTGTGCTTCATTTTACGAAAGCAATGATTAAAATATTCAACCATAAAATTGTATTATTAAAGGTTTATAAAATAAAAAGATTTTCAAAGTCATATAAAGATGACACCAGTGTTTGACAAAATAGACGTAACTAATAAAAATTTATATAATATTTTGTTTAAAGCAAATATGAAAGCAGAATAAGTCTTGTAGTTAAATAGCGAAATATTTTTTTTGTCACCTTGTTTTATTATTCAACAAAGTCTTTTTAGCTCGATACAATTTATTTGGCGATTATTAACCGTTCTTAAGCCTTCCATAAGAAAAGATTCCAAGCGATCATTAAAATAGGCTTCTATTGCGGAGATGACTGAAACAAGGGCCTCAGCAAAACATGGGAATTATTCACCAATAAAAAATTAATTTTTGTAGGAAGTAAACTTCAAACAAGTATCATTTTAAAATTTTCAGTAACTGAAACTTCAACTTAATATAAATTAAAATTAAAACAAATATGATGTCCGAAATAACAGACAAACATCTCAAATGCTTAAGCTTTTGACTTAAACTGAAACAATATTAAACTTCTGTTTCATGAAACACTATCTACCATTTAGCTTTTAAATTTAAATTAAGAAAGCCCACATACTTATTTGGTTTATCCTTTTTTGTCCTTATTATCAGAAAATCGCTTGCAGGCTGTGATTTCTGTGTTAGATTGAAGTTGAGGAAAAATAATCCCAAATATGATTGTGAATTAGATTTTTCAATTTAAAAAATAATTTTGTTGTTGTTTTTTTGTTGTAACAATCCATCGGGTTTGTGCCTCAAAGTTTGACTGATTAGATTGACAGGTAAAAATGGCATTAAAGATGAATTTCTTTGCGATTTTCTGTTTTCGCTTTGTCATGTGTTTTGTAATATTTTATATTTATTATTTACATTAAATTTGGTTTTTGTTATAATAAGGTTAATGCTCATGTGAGCATGCAAGAAATTTTATCCTTAAATATATTACACAGTGGGGTCGAATCCTAAATAAATTATAATAAATGAATATTGTCTGACGCCGATACAGATATTCAATGTTAAGCTCCAAAGGTTTGTTTAGCTATTTTTGGAAATATTAACCGTTGCAAATAAATAATACTGACATCATGGCCATACCATGAACATCTTCCTTTACCTAAATATCCTTTAAGAAATGGAGCCATTTATACTGACATCTGTTGGTTGGTTGAAATCTGTCGCTAAGTAGAGGAATCATGCAATGAACCTTGTACCCATGTTCTGTAACTTTAGCGAGAATTTCTCGCGTCTAAAAGATGTGAAACAAAATATTCCATCGTTTCTCGAAAAGTGAGAAGAAAGTGTGTCGAAAACTATCAGAAGAGCTTACGTCGTTACGTTAGAAATGTCATTATATACAACTCCAAGCTGAAGTGAAATTTTATACGTTGAGAATGCTAGTCACAAATATCATTGAGGGAGACGAATATACAAACGTCGGCTGTACAAAATAATGTATTGTGCGACTTTCATGTTTGTTGTTTACGAAATATCTGCAAATAAATAAAAACTAAATTTTAGTGTAAAAAAATAAAAAATATTTGTGTGTTTAAAAATGAAACAAATTTTGAATTTGTTTTGTATTTTTACAATTTTAGCTCAAAGCGTTGACAAAAATTTTACAGACACGCTTTTTCTGTAAATTGGCGAGTAATTTGCTTACGTGACAGCTATAACTCGCTAAAAAAAATTACGGAAAACAGCTGTTTGTATCATTTTTTTACATTTTTGTTTAATTTCACACATTCCAAGCAAAAAGTTTCTCGAGTTACAGAACATGGGTACTGGTCTATTTCATGAGAACAAGTGAAGGTCTCGTCTGCGGCTCTCGTTAAATTAAAATATAATTTGTTATTCTATTTATAGCATTTAATAAAGAAATATATAAAGACCAATATGCAATGATCCCTTTTCCCGCATTGTAGGCTGAACTAATTCCGGCCAAAAAAAATTTTTTTTGTTAATTTTGATAAAATGTTTTTACTGACACTTCAAAATATACATTCCCATTATTATTTTGGTTATAAAGTAATTATATAGTTATTAAAATATTATTGTAAAGACAAAGGTTTTTTCTTCACATTTTAATATTTGAAAAATGTGATTTTCTTACTTTTGAAAGGCTTTGCTATTTTCTTTAAAGTTTTTTTCTTTTCCAAATTAACTTATGTTTTTAAAGTAGTTAGCAGTCAGCCATTCCACGTGGGTACTACGGAGTTTTTGCGTGTTCTTTTTTTTATAAAAGTGAAGTGAATGTGAACTATTTTTAAATCTGTAGAAAGTAAACAAAAGCAAAGTTTATAAGGCGAAAAAAATTTAAAAGAGGCTATTAGAAGTTAAGTATAAATTACATCCAATACTGTTAATTATCAAAAGTAAGTACTAAAAATCTCAGCTGCAATTACGTGTCATTCCAATAGCCAGAACGATTTCAGTGTCTTCATCATTTACAAATGGCAAAGTTTTCAAATATTTCAAATTAACCGAGATAGAAATTCGGATGAGATACTATGAATAATATTGAAATATACCTATAGAAGAACGTTAAAAAGAAATGTTAAAAGATGAGAAAAGAAAAAGAAAAATGGATGTAGGAACACGTTTGAAAACCGTGAATCAGTATGGTTAAAATTAAATGTTAATTACTTAGAATGCGAAGACTGCATGAGTTTTATAATAATAATATGCTTAAAACTAACAACAAAAAAAAGCTTTTTAAACAATTTTTTTACGGATGCTTGGATTAGTAAACAGTTAAATAGAAGAAGGCCAGTAATGTCAGTAATGAATGTTCAGAAAGTAGGAAAAGACGAAAAATTATAGAAATTTGCTGTTTAATGCTTCTGCAAATTTTTTCAATGAATTTGTGTTATTTTTAATTATAAACCTAATTAAAGTCATTTACATAAACTACATATATCTTTCGATACGTTTATAACGTCAATGTTTATTTGACCAAAAGGTTGACCTAATATTTTTTGAGATGTGTCAACTGTGTTATTTTTAATTTTCATACGAAATTTCAGGCATTTACATGAAGAGCCTAATTTGTTCGATGCTTTTAAAAAGTCCTTGATTGTTTGGCCGACCCCTGTATAGGTATTCAAAAACTTGAATCATCAATTTTTTCCGATCACTTATGTTATTCTTTATTTTTCGTTCAAATTTCAGGCACTTACATGCTATTTTTTCATACTTTTAGAACGTCCATGCTTTTTGGCCAAACCCTTTATTTGAACCGAAATTGATTTATCTTGTAAGAAATGAATAAGTTGCACTTTTCTTATTCTAATTCGTTAAATAATACGGTTAAATAGTTGATATTCCTAATCACTAGTATTCACCGTCAAAAGTGGTAAAATCAAACAAAAGAACGCTGATGAGATGGTGTAGCGTCCTCGAAATCAGTACTGATCCATTCTGCTAGTCTGATGAATAAATTGTTTCAAATAAAAGTACTCTCTTAATGAAAATAATGAATTTTTCCAAAAAATAATTTCTTAAAGTAAGAAGAAATGGGTAAACTCAGATTTGAACTTAAGCCATAAAAATTTCATTTCAATATATATTAAAATATTTTTTTTGCCAACAAATTATTTAAAAAAAAATTTCATTCACAAAAACCTTTTCTGCCACTAAAAAAAATCCGCCGGCACAATTATTATAACTTTCCTTATATTAAATGTAGAAATTATTTATATCGCTTCGAATTCGTCAAAATCAAAAGTTTTAAAAATTTTATAATTAACTTAAAACTTAACTTAACTAATAATAATTCACTGTTCTACTGGCTGATCTAAACAGACAAATCTAATAATGAGTTAATAAATTTTATATTTTTTTGTTGCGATCAGCCCCATTGTGCATTGTCTTGGACAAAAGAAAATATTTGCGTATGTGTGTGTGTGTGTGTGTAAGCTGGTTATTTTATTTTCTGTTTAACTTCATGTCACTTGAAGCTACATTTTCAAGCATATAAAAATCATATAGAATATCTTTATACACGAGTATGTTGATAAGATTTAGTAAGCCAACTGAAAAAATAGCCTTTGAGCTGTTCCCAACTGGCTAAGTAGGTATTTGTTTCCATTTTCTAAAAAAGGTAAAATTAAAAATATATTTTATAAATCGATTAAATTTCATTTCATTTCATCATTTTTTTTTCTTTCCTGATTTCTTTACAATGGTTACTAAACCACTGATATGCTGTTTGGTACCCTTTGACTTATCTGATACTCTTGTTAAAACAGCTGGAAAGTATTTTGTTAAATACTCGTATTTTTTTCTGACATACAGCAAATAGCAGTTGCCACTGTTCAATGGCTTTTGGTTGGAACATGTCAATGCATAGTGGTTTTAGTTTCAAATTGTTGAGAAAGGTAGTTCACAAAACAAATTCTACTCTGTTAAATACCTGTTTATACAGTGGTGAACAAAAGAAATGCAACTAAATTTATATTATCAGAGATCACTTTTAAATGCAAAATAATTTTTTGTTTAATTTTTTTATTAGATAAAGTTTTGTTCGCTATCGTGATAAATCAATATAAAATAATGAAAACAAATTTAATTTGAAGTTCTATTTCTTTGCAAATCTTAAAGAATTTGCAAAACGCCAATAAATGTTCTACTGCAGGCAGCAATTTAATAATCACTATATTGACGACATTGGCATAAAGCGGAGCAGTCGCAAAGTGATTCGCGCTTTGGTAAAAACAATGGTAAAAATTAGCTCATATATTTATTGGGCTTGTTTGATAACCATTAAAATTGTTATAATATCTTCGGAGAAAATTTTAAGAATATTTTAGCGTCGTAAAAATGTGCCAGAGTAATTAATTTTAAAAAATAATTGGTAAAAGTATTTTCTGGGGTATAAAACTATTTTTTAGCGATAGAATAATAAAAATTACACCAGAAGAAGAGCAGCCAAAGCAGCCAATAAGAACTAGAACTTGTGATCCAAAAGACCAAACAAAAAAAAACATATTAAGAAGAAAATAAGATCGGGAACTAGTGGTTCCGTATTAGCGGTCATACAAAACATTGGTAATTGATTTAACGTAGACTTTTCTCCTTGTATATTGCGAAAAATAATTTTTTTTATAGATCTCTCAACACAAAAAGTATAATTTTTGTTGCTATAAGTCATATATAAGTATTTATTTATCAAAGTCAAACTGATAAATCAAATGAATATTTTTTGTTGGGCTCGTCCATTCAACGCATCGAAGGCCGAACACTTTTTTATGACATGCCAAATAGGGCTCACCAAAAATATTCAATTGAAAGTATTTATTTATCTATTCTATTTATACAAATTTTTTTATTTAATTTTGTTTTTTTTATAACAAATTTATTTATTTATTAATTTATTTAATTTTATGTTGTTTTATAATATTTTGTTTTTATTTTGTTACAGTTTATTGTTGTTTTATTTAAATTTATTTTGTTTTGTAACATACTATTTTTTGTATATTTTTTTTATTTATTTTGTTCTTTTTTATATTATTTTATTTTTTAATTTAATTTTATTTCATTCTTATATAACAAAATAAAATATTTTTATTTAGTTTTAAAATATAATTTTTCAACCTTTTCTTAATATATTTATATTATTCTTCCAATTGGGATTGAGGTCACTTGTTTATAAAAAGAAACATCCAAATTTAAAAGAAATTGTTGATGTGTAATTTATTAATTTTTTATTTAAATTGTTTAACGGTTTTTTTCCTCCTGAAGAAGTTACCCAAAGGGTAACGAAATATTGAGAAATAATAAATATGGATGTTTTTTTTATAAAGAGGCGCAATTGGAAGAATAATATAAATATTTTTATTTAGTTCAATTTATGTTTTATAATTTTATTTTATTTTCTTTTTTTGATATTATTTTAAAATTATAAAATAAATAAATATTTTATTTTATTCTGCGTTATTTTTTAATTAATATTTTTATTTTATTTTTTAAATTTATTTTACAATAATTCATATTTATTTCTATTTGATTTTATTAAATTTTTTATTTTTACATCATTTTACTTTATTCTGTTTTTATTTTTATTTTATATTATTTCCTTTTTATTTTTATTATATTTTTTTCATTTAATTTATTTGATTTTATTGTATGTTATTTCATTTTGTTTTATTTAAATTTTTATTATTATTTATTTTTTTATTTAATTTAATTTTATTTTATTTTTCATTCATTTTCATTTTTATTTTTATTATATTTTATTTGATTTTTATTTCATTTTTATATTACTTATATATTTTACAAAATAATTTATTTATCGATTATAGCGTCAAAAAACTTTGTTCGCTACAACTAAGCCGACAAATATCTTTGCTGGGAATCGAACCCACAATAGCTTTACTTTTCCCAACCCGATGTTTAAACAGTTTTTGTGTTTCTGCACTAAACTTCACAAAAATAGAAAACACTCCATCAAAATAAATATATTAGGTCTCTCAGGGGAGGAATAAAAAATGTACATTGTTTCCAAATGCGATGTTTTGAATCGTCTGCGAGGATGCGCAAAAAAGACGCCACACATCATCTCCCAATTAATTCTTAAACACATAATAACTTAAATACTTAATTATTGAGAAGAGGCAGCTTTCATTTTCATTAAATTTAAGTTCTTGTTGTGTAACGAACGAAGCGCGAATAAATACAGCTGCCTTCTGCAAGCATATTCCATTAATTTATATTTTGTTAGAATATAATGTGTCTTCAGTTTTTTTATAGTTTAAAGATGATGATACAAGTGTCGTAGATCTGATTTTTACAAAAACAGAAGCATGGGTATCTGATGTTTCGGAATCATCAAGCCAAAAGTTTAAAAACATTTTTATTTTTCGTAATCATCTTAATTTTTTACCGAAAGATATCTTTTGTATATCAAAGGTAATTCATTATATTTCATCGCTATATGCAAGCAAATAACTGTAAGTGACTATTTCAGATATTTTTTTTGTTCTTTTATCTGCCCAAGGCAAAAAGGATATCCATTATAAATTTGGCTTAAAATAATCCTTAAATATCCAATAAAATTTCCAACTAAATGTTACACAAAACAAAGTAAAAACAGAATGAGTAACAGATACCATAATTTTCTTTTTCTAGCTTTAATGGCCAAATGAAAACATAATAAAAGCTGCTCCCCTGAAGGCAAAAACTATCTTTTTGTTTGGGTGTACAAAACTTAATACTTTAAAAGTTTATTAAATTAAATATGCGTACATAGATTTACGTGGGCATTTTTAAATTTTTTCAAGAGTTGTGAAACTTTGCTTTATGCTTAATACACAATCTTTTATTAATTTTGCCCAGGACGATTTTGTTATGCGTGATTCCAAAGAAGAGCTGAACGTTCCGTTTCCAGATTTGTCTTTTATTGTGGGTCTTTTAACATAACAAATTTAATTTTAGTATCATGGGTTAATCTGCTGGCGAGGTTTTTTCATATTCTTATTTTCTGAAAGAGCAAAGAGAAGGCGATTGGCCAACATTTCCATTTCGTGAGTTTAATTGTTCATCAAATACTTCTTCCAGTAAAAAATTCTATCGCGCGGTGTGTGGTATGTGGTGTTGTTACACTGTGCTTGGATCCCATATAACAATGGATGAGGGATTGGCTATGAAGAACTTTTGTTATACAAAATTTAATTTTTGGCATCAATCGCTTCAAGGGCACATCCACCTCTCCAATATCTTAAAATTTAAAATTGTTGTTTTAGCTACGCGAAAGGGTTTGAAAATTATTAGAGATGATAATAGTAGCAATTTCAATGGTAGTTTTTGCTAAAATCAAAACAAGGATTCTAGGTCGAATTTAGAAATGCTATAAATCCTGCAAGAGCACGTTACCTAATGATTTGTAAAAATGTATTTTTGGTAGATATCAATACAATTAATTCAATGTTTTGGAATTAAAAACAATATTTAATTTAAAAAACATAATTTTTCAAGTCATATATTGTATAAATACATATTTGAAATCAAATTTTTTTTCTTATAACCTGCAAAGACATGTTTATTACATTATTAAATAAATCTTTTGTGTTTAAAAATATTACTAATTTGGTATTTAATTTCGTTGAACCACAACAGAAGTTGTTTTTGCTTTAAAAACAATGTATAATAATGTAGCGGCTCCCGAAAAACAACGTTGTTTCTGTTCTGCCGTGTAAGATGAAATTAATTGATGTTAAAAATTTCCCTTGTTCTTTTGGAATATTGTCTCATGTCCAATTCCTTCTGACTAAAAATTTTTACGAACCTTAGCAAAAATAAAAAAATCTACTAACAATCAATTTGTTCGAAAAATAATCAGATTAAATAAAATAAATAAATTTAGTAATTTTATTATATGAGATATTTTGCCGATTTAATTTGAAAAATATTTAATTTAATAGAAAATAATGCAGAAAAAACCCATGGAACGAACATAATTTGCTTTCTTTTTTAAAAATTTAATCACACCTTAAAAATTTACTTAAAATATTCTTTGCACTTAATTGCACTTATGCTGATCTATAAAAAGCCAAAATTTCAATATCATATCAAACAAATGTTTGACAAATATTTCTTCTAAAATTATTGCTTATTACTCTTTATTTAAAATCCTTTGACTTTAGAGTACTCTGAAGGCCTCAAAAATAGTTAAAACTAAAAATATATTTTTTTTGGGCAATATTGCTTTTTATACCATATGAGACACCTTTGTTTTTTTGTCTATAAGACACAGCTCTGTACGTCGTACAAATATGCCTAGAACTAAGGTGAGTACCTGTCCTGTGGCATAACTTCGCCATACTCTTAACATCGGATTGTGCTCAACGTTCACAATCGAGAAAGGCACCTGTGTGACTTGCAAGGTCCACATAGTTTGCAATATTGGATCACTTTTTCATTCAGAAACACTCTTCGAAATTGTACGAGCTATCTAATGTCTCGCCACATGACAGTTTTACACAATCCAGCCGTACTGTGGCGAAACAATAACCAACCAGTTAAGACTCCCCTGCACCCGACCATCCTGAAGAGTGTACGCAGCAGCTGTTGACATAGCAACAGAACATAGTAACTTCTGTAGTTGTCCGAAGTCTGCCAAAGCCACCAGCAATGGCCAACCATCAGTCATTAAACTAGCAATACCAGTAAAGATCACATATCTGTTTGCAAACTACTGTAAGCCAAAACTCACATTCCGGGGAAAGTCTTGTCTTCCGGCCACTCAACTGATGTTACCAGTCGTTACCGCGAGGAGGCAAAACACAGACTCATGCCGAGAACTGACAAGTAGGGAGCCCACTCCACATCTATACGTTTTACAATCTCAATTATCCGCTATTTTACCTTCATCATCGGTGCTTTTTTTATACCTATATTATCCGTGCAACAATTTTTTTCCAGTTAATTATTTAGATCTAACTAATCGTGTTGAAATACAATCAGATGTTACAATACCGTCTGGCTATACGGCTGATGACATCGCAAAAAGGATGAAGTGAGATATTACTGAACCACCGTTTGCCATTGCATCTGAAGATGAAATCGTTAGGATGTTCAACCAAACCCAAGAAAGTGATCATGACTCAAGTTTCGATGATGAAAGGAATGATGGTGAAACTTCATCTTTGGTAGAAGCATAGAGGCTAGTAATGTTCTTTTAAAGTTCTTAGCAAATTATAGTTCTCAAGATATTTTTTAGAGTCAGATAAAATGCGGGTATGTATATCGCATTCAAACTCATTTGATGAAAGAACAATTAAAAGAAAAAATGCAAACTACTTTAAAAGAATTTTCAAATAAATGAATCTTTGTATTACACCAAAATTTCATGTTTTAATAAAAATAATACGGACTTTTTGTGCTTCTATATGATCTCCATTAACCGTGTTTTTCGATTATCCGTGATAAGCCTGGTACCGTGCGAGCCAGATAATGGAGGTTCAACTGTACTTATAAAATTTATATAGATATAGCAATCTGCGGAAAGAATTTCTTTAATTTATATATTCTTGACGAAGCGATATGCCTCTAACCTCAAGCAATTTACAGCAAACAATACTCCGCAACAAATTTTGTTTTGGAAAACTAATTCGTTATTTTATTTCAGTGTGAATTATGTAGAAGTTTTTGCTTTTGCAATAATTCGGGATATTCTAAGTTTCCAGAAAGATTTGAGAATTGATTTCGCTGTAAGTACCCACGTAATTGTCTTCTATTAATTGTTGATTATTACGACATTGTTTAGCACTGATTTCCGAGGATTTCATTTAAAGGTTTTTGTTTTGTAAAATAAAAAACTTAATTTTTTTGTTCAGATATTTTAAACACCGCAAACACCTGTAAATAATGTTTCCTCATTCAAGTGCGTCTTCTGTTTGTGTTAACAGACAAACTGTTCCAACAATACTGTTAAATGGCTACAGCAGCTGTTATGATAACATAAAGCTTTCTTTCATTGCTCCTTATTTCTCCTTTATAACACTTTGATTTCAATTTCGATTTACTTCATCCCCTTCAAATTATCCCATGAAACTGTACTAAAACTGTTCTAGCCATCAAATAATATTGTAAAGAGCAAATAGATTGTTGCAACAACCCCATTTTTAAGTAATTTTACTCAGAACACCACCAGTTGCACATGTATTATTCAACAGTTTTTACAGAATTTGTTAGTTTTACATAATTATTTTTTACATGTGCTGTTTAACATTTCCGTCTCAGTCATTTTACATATTTTAATAAATTTTTGTTTATTTTTTGTTTTTCTCGTTTTGGTTGATTTACGACATCAGTGTCCATAAAAATCTACAGATTATATACAAAGAAGGTAATTGAAAATTGTCAATCTTCTTTTTTTCTTTCTTTCTTCCTTTCTTTTTTTTTGTGGATTTCTTAATATTTTATGGCCTTATTTTAGCATAAAAATGTGATAAAAATTTAAACTAATTAAGTGTAAAATGTGCTTAAAATATTCACTTGCGAATAAATCTCGTACTTTATTTATTTATATGCTCCCACAGCTGTGAGTGCAAAAACTTCTATAAAATATTTGCTGTAAAGTAAAATTCTTCAATACTGAAAAAATATATATCGCACTGAAAATATACAATTTTTTTTTTAATATTTTGAAAAGCAAGGAGGGAAGGAAGGAAAGAACCAGTCTAGGGCAATCATATCGAGTTTTCTTCATACCGAAAGCAGTGTGGTTCTTAAGAGAAAACGTCATGCAAAATATTGATGTTTTAATTATTGTATGGACGTTTTTTACATCCACATTAAAAAATTAATTTGTAACGTTTGTGGCCATCGTAAATTGGTTTGTTTAACAATAAATTCATACAAGAATATAAAGAAATTTTAATGGGAACGAATAATGTTTTATTTATGATCAATATTATGATTTTGTTTTATTTTAAGATGTTGTGTGGGCGCCTTAAATTGTTTTATCGGAAATTATTTGAATTTGAAAGTTTTCATTTATACTTGAAAGAAAAATGCGATTTGTATGTTTTATCAATCTATAGTCATTGATATTTTGATATGTACGAGTATGTAGGTCAGATGTAAATCACACTCGTTTATTTCCTAAGATCAATCGATTTTAGTTCCATCACTCACAAAATATTTTTGCAGTAACAAGTAGTAGTTTATTGTACAAGTTTTCCGTTCAATTGTTTTTATGTGAATAATGGCCAGTTTATGACTTTATATTTAAATACGCATTTAGTTAATTTTCATTTAAATTTAAGTTGCATTTAAATACAGTTTCAGTTTTTCAGTGTTAAATAATTGTTTGTATTTAATTACGATAAAAATGTGGCAGCATCAAGAAATTCTCTAAATTTTTTTGGAGAAATAGCTGTTGAACAAAATTAAAGAAAAATTTATAATGTGGATTCTTTTTCAGGCTGAAAATAACAACAGTAATAGGTTGCTGCAATGTTTTAAAAGTGTAAAACAATTACGAAAGAAGATATAATAGAATAATATTAATAAAAGAAGTCCAAAGTGCTCCCCAAAAGATGTTGATTTTTCCATGGCCGCAAATTTTTTGTTTACTATTGTTGCGCGAAACAACAACAAGGTAGCAAAACCATATGTTTGTGTATGTATGTGTGCACAACTTAAATAGAACTTAAATCAGCAAGGTTGGTCATTTAAATATTATTCAAGTTTCATTTAAGTTTGTACCACAAAACTTAATTTCGTATTTAATTAAATAGAACTGAAATATAAATACCATTTAAATACGAAGTCATAAACTGGCCCTAAATATTTAAAATCTAAAGTAATTTAATTTCTTGAAAAAGTAAAATGAGTTAAGTAGGTGCAATTAATATAATCAGTTGGTTTGCATTTTTTTTCTATTTTTTTTTTATTAGAAAAAGTTTGAATTAAATCTGTGAACTAAAAAACAGCAATAGTTTTACTGCATATAATCAGTTAATTTTTTAGCATATAAAATTAAATAAATGATTATATTACTTTTAGTGCAATATTAGATGATCGGTTTTCAAAAAGATTTTTATTTATTTCATATTTCTTTTTCAGTTGGTTTATTCTGAGTGCATATCTTGTATGGCCTTAATTAATAACGATTAATACAGTTATAGTAGGTTTAATGTTAGATTTATATATGGGAAAACTGGGTTTAACGCACACATTAACAAACGATTAATAACGTTTGTGAATAAGGCCAATAAAATATATTGTTTTCGGCACTTACACCAGCATCAATATAAAAGGCCTCTTACTTAATTTATAATTCTCCCAAAGTCGAAATAATGTTGTACTATTGCAAAATATCACAGAATGAAACTGGCATTTTTATAAAAAAAATATTTGTTTAACTCAATTTTTTAAATTTCGTTTTCACTAGCCGCAATATAATCTGCAATTTCTTGCAGTTATGCTGTTCACCTGAAAAGTTTTTATTAGCAACTTTATTGCACATGTAAATAAATATATAAAACGGAATGTATTTAACAATTTTTATTAAAATTTATTGAAATTTTATTTTTATTTAAATTCCTGAATGAACAAATAAATGAATGTATACATATGTACATTCGATGACTGACGTTTGTAAGCGAGTGTGTGCGTGTTTGTGTGGGAGTCAAGCCAGCAAATTGAGCGGAAATTTTTTTAACAAAAAAATATTTATTTTTACATTTAAAAATGGATAAATACCCGTTAGTTCATTATTCGATGGCACATCACTAAATTGTTTCTTATGTTTTCGTATATTTTTAATATTCTGCATGATATTTACAAAGGAGTAGTGCTTTACGTGCATTGCACTTGTGCTCATAACCAATTATTATCAATATCTATCTTATTATATAAATAGGCAAAGACAAATTTTTAGATCCCTTTTTCTCTTTTCTTTGCCAACCGATTTTCTTCATTCTTTTACCAAATGATAGACATTGTTGAGCTTTAGTGACCCGACTATATATTATTTGAATCGGTTCAGTATTAATGGAATAAAAGGCTGTTAAAGTTGACACCATTACAAGTGCTAAGAATACGCACGTACATTCACTTATATAAATATTGGTTCAAATAAAAACATAAGCAAAGCAATGAGAGTGTTTAAGAGTACCTACATATTTATATAAGTAATAAGATTTTTTCTCTTCGAAAGTAAAGTTGTAAAATAAAAAGAGATCAGAATTGCAAGAGATGAAAGATAATTAAATATGGATGTACAATTGACCGTCTCGCTTTTCATTTTTTTACGAAATTCCTTCATGAACACCGATTTTCTTAATTTACTCTAAAATCCAAGAATTTTGGTGTATAACACTTAAATATTTATGAACGGGAAGAGGTCTTTCAGATCGTTTTGGGTTTTTTTTAGGAAAAATAACTTTTTCCAAAAAATGAAAAAATCTTTCTTTAGTAATTTCTTTAGTAATTCAAACAGTTCTTAGCAGATTAGAACTTAATTACATGCATTAGAAAGCTTATTAAATTTCCTAAATGTTTTTAAAGCAACATTGTCATTTTGTTCCAGGTTTTTTTTCACAGCATTTCAAAAAATTTCAAAAAGAAATAGTAAATTCAAGTTAAATGATTGGATCCTTCGCCTATTTTAATTAAAAAAAAAACAAAGAAGGTTACAACTTGGTTGTTTATTCTATTAACTGCAGGGTACCAAATAAAAATCCATGGCTATCTTCCATAGAGAATGGTCGGTCATTCCAGCTCTATTAAGTATTATTCTCTGTTTATTTTGTTAAAACATAAAACTTTATTAACCATTCTTGTATGAACTGCTTTTATTTTTAAATCTAGGAGCGATTAATGTTTTTGCCTGCAGGGCCTTTTCAGAGTAAACATAATCTTTTCTGATTAAAAATTTTTTTTTTCATTAACTTGTTGCTCCGTAGCAGAAGTCCTATAAACTGGAATACACTATTTCCAAATCTATTAAATTTATATTGCATGTTACTCAAGCTTCGTTAGGACGTTACATAAATAACCAACTAAGAGAATATAATGCACATTATATGTGCCCCTGTTCACTTTGTCAGGATTCTTTAAGCCATCTGTTATTGTTGTTGGTTTCATTGAAGCCTTTAAATATAATATTGATAAGAATTATATTTAAATTTAATATTCAAAATAGATTGAAGTGACGCTTAAGATTATTGATTTTCTTATAATGCCAAATAAAAACTGGAATTCCGTTCTAATTACAATCATTGCGATCGTAATGTGAGACATAACTGAACAAATCGAAAATCGATATTTATTGCTGTAAATAGTTTTACTAAAGAATGCAAAGCTTGAATGAGAAGTTCACTTCCTAAAGGACTTCAAAACCAATGGCCTTGCAATTCATTATTATTAAAACAAATACATTTGCGCTAAATTCAGAACAAACTACCTTCATGCACTCAGTCAGAGGTATAAATGTGTAAGAACATGTGAACAATGCAAATGTTTTTTTTTTATATTTTTTTAACGCGATTCATAAAAAACGATTGATTTTTACTGTTTTCTATGGATTAAAGCTGTTTTTTTGTTTTTCATTTTTATATTTTGTATTTATTTTAACTTTGCCAATAAACATTACTTTCAATTTCAGTTTTATTAGTATTTGAAACAGAAGCAAAAAGACTTCTAAAGTACATATTTACTATTTACATTTGTAAATGTATTATTCTATTTCAAATAATGTCAAAACAATAATGGAAATTAGTCCATTTCAATTTATTTCATTACATTCAACAGTTGTTGGAAAATGGTTAATTAAATTATTTCACTGTGCATATTAAAGTTTTCGTTTAATTAAACAATTTATATATTTACATATTCATATAGGAAGAAAAGTTAATTAAGCAAAACATAAAAAAACAAAGGGGCAGACCACTACTATTTGGGGTCCCTATTCAATTCTTTTCGGTCCTCAATGGTTGTTTGTCTAGTCTTTTCGCTGACGGGCGCACTGTAGCTGAAAATCGTTTTTCATTGGCCAAAAGTCAAATTTTTTTTTGTCACCGATTTTTAAAATTTTTACGCCCTTTTGCAGCTAATATATCCAGATTAAGGTAGCCAAAAAATTAGGTTAAACTATTGATAATTGTGAGCGTGGCATGCTGTCAAACTCAACGGTTTTTTGTAATTTCAGAAAAAGGTGTTTTTCTGTTGTTTTTATCAAAAATAAATGATTACTACTCGCAAGCTATCATCGATAATGGCCTGCGGTCTTTTTTATAATGTTGGTAGGATTATAGTCTTTAGTTTTTGTAAGTGGTCAGAGCTCTAGCGTTTAATATTAAGGGCGTTACGGAATATTTATGAAACTACTATATTTTTCTCAAATTTAAACTTTAGTAGAATAGAACTTCTAGGGAACAAAAGGGAACAAGAAATGTATACCACCCGGAGAAAGGTGAAAGTGTCCTCTTTACCGCTATATATACTTTTGCACCCGTGACGAGCCGTGTGTAGAACACTTTTTTCATTTTAATGAAATTACTCCAAAGTACTCGTATACAATGGTGTATATAATTTTCACTTTTTTGCCTAAAAGTTTATGTTTTTTACTTTAGACTACGTAAAACTAAAAAAATTAAATATAATACCTGCGAAAGGGTTTAATGGCTTTGTTTCGATCAGCCAAAAATTGGTAATAAAATTATCACAAATTATCACAAAATTCTACAGTAAACATATGATCTGTTTCTAAATTTACCTGTTATCAAATGTTAGGGTCGACCAACGACATAAGCAATTTTATAACAATAATCGGGACATTAAACCATTAAAAATAAAAAAACAACCCAACAACAACAACAAATATTGGCGAGATACTAATCAGTTTTACCTGATATTAAGGTCTGGACAACATGTGCAGTTTTGTGCAATTTAAGCACTACCTGCTATGAAATTAAAGATCAATGTGTGAATAACATGTATCTAAAAAGTCGGAAACTTAAAGATATCAATGATGCAATTGGTTGTACAAATATAAAAAAATCTTTCCTACATTAATTACGATCACAGAACCAATTAACAAAAGTGGATATCATTGAAAAAGTTACTAAAGCTAGTCCAGTGAGAACAAAACGGATTCTTAAAAGTATACCAACTCCGAGTGGATTTGAAATTAACGAAACAGCAATATATTAAGCTCAGACTGCGTGCGATTGAAAAAGGTTCAAATATGTATCCAGCATATCATTACATAACCGCTGCTAAAATGGACTATTTGCCATCAAAGGACACTATTACAATCACACCAATTTCGGCAGAGGTACAACTACAATCTCTCCTTGATCACACAGCCAAACGCTTGCTACAATCAATAACAGGATATGAGTTAAAGAAATATGGAAACACAAAGTTAATTCTTTTTTGTAAATGGGGATGTGATGGTTCTTCGGGACAAAAACAATACAAACAAGTTGTATGTGAAAATATTTCGGACTCGGATATGTTCATGGTATCATTTGTACCATTGCGATTGAAAAAGGTTTTGGAAGATTCAGAGCCTTCGACTAGTACAACGCAAACAATGGATATTTGGAAAAATCAGACACCATCTTCTACGAAATACTGCTGGCCAATCAAATTTGAATTCAATAAAGAAACTCATGATGCCATTAACAAAGAAGTTATTGGTATCAAGGCCCAAATTGCAACACTACAGCCATTACAGTTATAGTTAGATGGGCAGAAAATTGAAGTAAGCTACCAATTAGTGCTGACAATGATAGATGGAAAAGTAAGTCAGGCTTTGACTAACACGAAGGCTGCATCCAGCTGCATTATATGCCAAGCAACGTCAACCCAATTAAACCAAGTCCCGACAAAATCATTAGATAATACCGATGCATATGAATTTGGATTATCACCACTACATGCAAGAATACGACTTATGGAACACATACTGAAAATCAGTTATGATTTGGATTTCGGGTCTTCAGGATCAATAAGAAACAACGAAACCAACAAAGAGTTAAGAAGTTCAAAAAAGAAACATGTTCAAGATGAATATCGCAAATTTGGATTGATTATAGATCAGCCAAAACAAGGGTCAGGCAATACAAATGATGGCAATACCGCAAGAAGATTCTTTTCAGATCCAGAAACAGCATCTGAAATAACAGGAGTGGATTTAAACCTCATTTTCAGATTTAAAATAATCCTAGAAGTACTTGCGTGCAATGGAAAATTTGGAGATTATGCAAAGTAAACTGCAAAAATATATACAACCAACTACCCATGGAGAAATATGTCTGCAACAGTTCACAAAATCCTTTATCATGGAGAAGATGTCATTAAATATCATTTGGTGCCACTTGGAGATCTATCAGAGGAGGCTCAGGAAAAAAGGAACAAGGATTACAGATTTTATAGAGACCACAATACTAGAAAAATTTCACGAAATTCAACAAATGAAGATCTATTTAATATATTATTGGCAACGTCATATCCGTTTATCTCCAGTATTCGAAATCAATGGAAAGTGGAACATCGGGATTTAGATGAAGAAGCCAAAAAACTACTAAAGAACAGAAATAGCACAGAACAAAATATGGAATATTTGCAATCAATATTTGAGTCAAATGAATAATAATTATAATTGCCTTTCATTGTTATTTAAGTACGAAAAACATAATATTAGTAAAAAATAATAATAAACAGAACCTACCATTGTTGCAAATGCTATTAAAATTTATTGCAGTTTTTATTTTTAAAATGTTTTTAAAATTATCAAATTTGACAGCAAAAAATAATAAATATTTCTGTAGTAATAGTAATATTTTTAGATAATATTATTAACGTGTTTTTTTAAGTGTAACTATTCTTTGAGTGTAAACAAATTTGCAAATTTGTCAGCAAAAAATTTTCAATTTTTCTATAATAGCAAAATCTCCAGTTGATTTTACTATTTTTTTCAGTGTAAAATTTTTTTTAAGTGTAACATTAAAAAAATTCCATTATTACAAAAAATATTTATAATTATTATTAATTTCCAAATATTCAATTTTTTAATAAATAAAAAAATAATAAACCCATATTTCACTCTAAAAGTAAAAAAAATTCAAAAGTTCAACTTTGACCTAGAATTCCTTAAAAAGTCCTTAATCAATTTTAATGAAATTTAAACTGAGTCAAGCTGAACTAAATATCTATCCAATAAAATAAACATTACTTCAATATTTTGATCGGTTCAAAAGTTACAGAATTTTGGCCAATGAAAAACGATTTTCAGCCACTGTGGGGCGATTGATTTCAATTTCCTCTGTCCTTTCTGTGCTCTAAGATCCTAGCATTTAATGTCCAACATTCACAAACGCTCCTGTCTTAACTTGATTCAAGCAGAGTATTCACTTTCCATGGCATTCCGGTTTCATTTTGATATGTAAAAATGTAATTTAAGCGAAATCATCGGATGTTTTGTTAATTATAAGGAGAAGGGTGAATTCCATCAATAATAGAAAACAATATAAACCAAATGGAAATCACGGCTGCGCTTGAATGACCATATTGTTTACATGAAATTTTTCATCATCACTTTGCCAATTTGCGGTTTTATGTCCTCGATAACTTCACGAATTCGATCTTACAGCTCTTGCATCTATTGTGAAGCATTGGCATAGACCTTATCTTTCACGTTGCCCCAAAGAAAAAAATCACAAGATTTTGGTGATCGGGCAATTATGACGCAAAAATATGATGGTGTCGTTATTTGTGCTGCAAGTAGCGCCATTTTTTTAAATAAGCATTATCCACATCAATATATTTCGATTTCGGATATACAAATGCGTTAATCATTGTTCGATACCGCAGTCCATTCGCCGTTACAGTTGCTTCGAAAATAATAGTCCAGTGACTCCGCCAGACTAAGAACCGCACCAATTACTCACAAGTTGGTGATGGAGAGACTTTTCAACAACAATTCTTGGGGTTTTCAAGGCCCAAATGCGACACCTCTTCTTGTTAACGTGGCCCTTAAGATAGAAATGAATCTCATTAGTCATGAAGATCTTTCGATGAACTTTGATGTATTTCAAGGATCCAATCAGCCAAGACACGGCGTTTTTGATGGTCGGTGGGCATGAGTTTTTGTGTTAACTGAACTCTAAAAGCCTTGAAACTTAAGTTTTTATGTAAAATACGGTGTAATGTTGCATGTGGAACTCTCAATTCCAAAGATCGTTGATTAACAAACCCGCGTTTTCCGTAACACTATGGGCTACAACAGCAATATTCTCAGTTGTTCTTGAGAGACGTACTTGTCCCAGGAGCTAAAATTTTTCCACCATTTCCGCAATTGCTGACACAGAAGGTGCTTTACGACGACTCAAGAATGCTTTAGTTCTATAAACTGTGACCGAGAAATTTTCAACATTTTTACAATGAATTTTAATGATTTCAGTGTATTACCGAAGCGTATGTCCTTCTATTTTAAATAATGGCGTAGTTTTTACTTGAAACGTCTGATTGGAAATGCCGTACTTTAATTTCAAAGGCTTTAAAATAAACTTCTGTTTCGCTACTATTTATTTTTTCAAATTCCAGGGCAAGTACAATGACCCTTCTACGGTCATGTAGTTAATTTTACATTTTCCTTTATTTCTACAATAATTTTTCGTAGTTTAATCTTTATGATTTACTTAATCCTTTTGCAACAATTTAAATTTAAACAATAGTTCATCATGTTCCCCATATAATCCTTGATACATATTCTAAATACATATTGTAAAAAATAGCAAACAGATATTGAAACGTGTAAAACTGTTGTCGAATTATGCAAAATATAAAAATAAAACATCTGCGTATGCAAAAATAAAAATAAAAAGAGAAAATAATTGTTTTAGTAAAAATTAATGAATATGAGGTACAACCCTACAAGAAATGGATGACCGAAACTAATACGTACACAAATTTTTATACTAAAACATTTGCAGTAGTTTTAAACTTGAGCGAACATATGACTGTCATTTTTTATGGAAATTTCTAGTATGAGTGATGGAATGTATCATATTTACATTTTACAACTGACAGTTGGCAGCAAATAATTTTAAAGTGCAAACACACGCAAAATTTAAATAAACGAATGAGCTGCTGGAGATGTACAATTGTGATGTGAAGTGAAATAATTGTGTCCTAGAAGAGCTTATGCTTTTCAATAAAACTCTGTGAGATATGTATGTCCTATGAATGATTTTTGTTTATATTTATTTGTGTTTGTATATATTTTCTGAAATTTCTAGATGCATATCAGCAACACGGCACACTTGAGTTCGACGAGAGCGTTCTGAAGGCGGTGGCACACACCGATCACCGCGTAAAACTAATAAAAATAGAAGTGTATAATAGTACAGAAAATTATAATGATACATAATAAATTGTATTTTATCACAAAAGGTAACAGTGGCGAAAATGTCAATCAGAAGTGATTAGTCAACAGTGACGGACATGGCCGTCAAGTGTGATGGGTAACAAGACTTTATGTCATCCTTAATTAAAGTAAACATCAGCAGATATATATTTCTGTAGTCGAATGAGTTCATAAGTGCAAAGAAGATGCAAAATCACACGTACACAAAAGTATCCATAAAATTTTTCATAGTGCCCTTAATAACTTGACGATGGAAATATAAATCGTCAATGACAGTCATATGACCGGTCAAATGGCCGTCACTGTTCTTATGTGAACGCAAAATGCTTCGATGTCATTTGATGTTTGTGAGGATGCTCATGTGTTCGCTATAAAATGTCTATGTTCTAACACAATCAGCGTTGCCGTTGTGCCACTAAAGTATCACTTTCGACCCTTTTTCGTGCGAATGAGACTTTTTATGACTCTTTCTTTCAATTTATTCCATTGTGTAATTTATTCCACTTTTTTACCCTTTTGAAAATGAGTAAAATTTCCAATATTAAGAAACTGCAGAACGAATGAACATATAATGCGTAAAATAACCAATGAAGAAAAGATTTATTTTTCATACATGTGAAATAGCATTTCATTTCTAGGCAATATTTCAACTTGGCAATATTATTTCCTCAATAGGTTTTTCCTATATTAGAGAGGTGTACCTATTAAAATTCATAATTCTTTTATGGTTTTTTGTTCACCAAAAAACTTGACGCTTCTTTATTTTAAAATAATTTTTTTACCATTTTTTTCTTAAATACACTTTTTATTACCCTTTTTCGATATTTTCAACGGTAGCCCTGAAAACAAGCACCCTGATTCCAGTTGGCGACATCGACGTCACGTCAACACAATGCCAAAAAATTGGGACTTGTGTACCCGTTTTCGAAAACAACTGACTACTATTGACAGGCTCATGTTATTTTCTGGACCTTACAGAACAGAAATAGACTGCCAATAGCACAAAATTGTTTTCGAGAGCGAGTAGACAAGCTCCAATTTTTTGGTATTGTATTAACGTGACGTCGATGTCGCCAACTGGAATAAGCGTGAATGTTGATTTTTGACCAGACATGATTGATTCAGCTGTGGCGTCAGTAAGCAAAAGTTTGTTCATAATGAATGTGTTTTATGTTCGTGAACATGTGTCCGTGTTCGTCGACATATGATTGTGTTCGAACAGCGCATATTTGTCTATATATATATATAAATATATATATATATTTATTTTTTTAATTTTTTTTTATTAATTTGTTTTTTGTATTGAAAAATTGATGAAAATCTCGTCGTTTTGTTAATAAAAAAACGTATTTTCTAGTATTTGTATTTGATTCTTCGAACATGTCATCGTGTTTATAGTTGCTCATACTTATTATGATTGTTGTCAACTGTGTTCATGCTCATAAGAATACGTGCTGGGCCATGTTCATAGTCATAAGTGCTCGCTAGTGTTTATAGTTCATACAAGTTAACTCATCATTGCTTCAATACAATGAACAGAGTCGAGTATGACACAAAAAACAAGCCGATCATATTCAAACTTGCTTTTTCTTTTGTTCATGCAGCTGTCTAGTATTTATAAAAAGTCGCTTGAAAAAAACATATTTTGTGTTTCTAGTAGATACTCTTGCCTATCATATGGTGTTCCTACACCTTTTCAATCCTTTTATGTATTTTACTAGGATACTAAACATGTTTACGAAAAATTGAGTACGCAGTTTTCTGAGAATTCACTCCAGTACAAACGTGCGCAACATACTTTTTCAAGGGAGAAAGAGGTCGTTGCACAGTGTAACATATGATAATAACGGAGATTTACTTTGCATAGACTTTAATAAATAAATAAAAAAAGAGACTAACAGTTTTTATAACAGCAATCAATTTTATAAATCAAGGACACCATGTACCATTTCATGCTCATATCTACGATTTTTGTACGTTGTAATTGCTGCTCATGCTTCCACTTGGAACGATTCTAAAAATTTTGAAAACGATAGTCTTTTAGCAGGCCTTTCGTAGAAGGTTTAATATAAAAAGTTTCAATCGTGAGTATGATGTAAGGAAGATCAAAGTTTGCAAAAAGGTGTTTTTATTTTAGTTTTTAAGCGTTTAATTGTGAAAAGCTAAACTGATCGCGCTAAGCTTACAAACATAATTAAAGTAATTTCTGTTTTAATTTTTGTTACTAAAATAAAAAAAACTTTTTTAAATTCTTTGAAAAAATATATCGGGCAATTTCGATTAATAAATTTAAAAATATTTGTATTAATTTTATTTATTATTTTTCTTTCTTTTCTTATTTTTGTAACATCTCTTGCATTATTTAGCTGTTGCTAACACAATAAACCATACTTCCGGCTCCCCTTCCAATAGATGGGAAGTTGGAACGGACCTGCAAGAAAGGAGTGTTAGGCCTTCTAGAATCCTTTCATTGGCAGGCAAGAAAACAATTTGTATTGTGTACGAAAATGAGGTCTTACAGGCCTTCAAGAAGAACAGAAATTTGAAGTCTCTTTGAATTATATTGCCGTATACGTACTTTTATTAGATCTTCCCAAAAAGATCTCGTTTTAACTTTATTCCTAATAACAAATAATCATTTGAAAAATATAAAAATAAATTTAAATTTGTAATTTACAGCCCACTAAATTGTTTTGCAATGCCCTCATAAATGAATGGCCAGCTCGCTTTACAAAAATTCTAAGAGTATCTGTAAACGAAACAAAAAAAAAACTAAATAAACATCCAATAACAAACTTTAATATTGTATTTTCAAAACAATGTTTTTGTTTTCATTTGTTTGGCCAAGTTTTCAAAACTTTTTCGATTACAATTTAATATAATTTAAAGTTTTAACTTTTTGCTGTTGTTTTTTTTCAGCGTTTTCAAATTTAACATTCTATTTGCTTGAGTAGAATACACCCCATTCTTTTGTTTCGCTAAATATCGGTGGCTGCTGAATGCTCGAATGTTCAAATTTAGCTGATTGCAATATTTCAATTATAAGATTCTGTTGATGTTTTGCTGCTGTTGCTTTTAATGCTGATGATGTTTATTAAATTATAAAAAAAAGTGAAATTAAAAAGGGGAAGTGAAAGAAAGAAGTTGATATAAATAAGTCAAAGTTCAGCCACTCATTCAAGAAGCCAACTGTTGGCTTACAAACTTGCACCTTTCTTTCTTTCACTTCAGTTTAATTTTATTTTTTATTATGTGAAATTATTAAATCTTAAAAACATAAAACAAGTGAATTTTTCAATACTGATTACGTTGTACAAAAGCTGGCCTGGCTGACACACTGACAGCTAGACTTGCCGTGTTCTACATGCCTGTATATTTTTATTTTTTAGCTTCTTATACTCTACACAATAGACTGAAAGGCTCTATATTTCTAGTTTCGTTTATACCGTTTGTATTTAATACATAATTTAATATAACATTAATTTACTACTTGAGCTTAAATAGATTTTTCAAGGACCAAGGATAACTTAAAGTCTATACCAATTAGCGCAATTAGATATGGTTCCACCAAAGTGCTTGAAATATAGCAAAAAAAAAAAAAGCCTGACTCGTTTAGAAAATGATCACCAAACAATTTCAAATTCTGCAAAAAACCGAAAGTTTGCTGGGAGTCTCTGGATTGTTCAGAAAATGTCCTACCAGAACGTGTCCAACCACATCTCCAGTTTTTATGGTAGAGTATAATAATTTAAATAATTTTCCAACTAAATAACGAGTCACCTTCATATAAAAATATATAAAAATCCCAAAAAAAAATTTTCCAATCATTTAAAAATAGGAAATAAATTTGGTTCTTCATATAAAAAGAACTGAAAAAATATCAGATGGGAAAAAAATAAAATATTTCACAAAATGACGAAGTAAAAAAATGAACGAATATTCTTCAAAAATCTAACTTTTGCCGGAAAACTCAACAATTTTTATTTTAAATTCAAATCACTAAGAAACACTGAAATGAGAGCAAAAATTCTAATATTTAATAAAAATTTTAGTGAAAGCATTTTTGCAAGAATCATTTTTCAGCTCATATTATTTTGATGGTATTATAAGAAGAGTGCATGAGATTTGACTTTGCCAGGCCACACTGAGCCCTCTCATTATTTTATTCCTCTTCTATATTATTATGAATCTTTTTATCTTATTGCTTTCATAGTCCCTGTTGTTTATTTAATTTTTAAAATCGCTAAATGAAGAATGCAAAAAAGTTCCCATAAGAGAATGTTTTGCTATTCATGTTGATAAAATTCATTGTAAAAATGTATCGCTTTACATCGCAACAGAACTGCTTGCAGTTGAAAATCTTTTAGAAAACAGTTAACTTTAGTAGGCAAATTGTCGCAGTCGGTATCAACCGAAAATTCCATTTAAAATATGGTACGGAGTTCTTACGGAAATTCAGATTCCCATAAAAACTGTGTGTAGAAAAAAAATTACGTAAATTCAGGTTGCTAAATTTCTTATAGCGATTTCGCTTACTCGCACGGACTTCGAAAAAAAAGTGCACAGAATTTTTGACATTTATTGATTATTACGGGGACGTTAAAACAATAAGCGTAAGTTGAAGAAAATATTAATCTAGAGAAAATTGTGTAGTCAGGGAATTCATGACACTTAGTTTGTTCGTTTCGTTTTTATAATTTGTTTCGAATTAATTTGCTTGTTCTATTTTACGAAAGTAAATAAATTTGTATGAATACAATAGTTATTTTCTACACAGCTCTATGGGATTCTTTTTTCATATAGTAATAAATATAAACTTCCAATGGTTAATATCCGTAAGAACTCCATACCAGCCTTAAGTTCAGGGGGAAAATTACGGCATTCGATATCAATAGAAATTTCAATACTATTTAAATACAAAATTCGATCGATATCGAATGAAGCAATTTGTTCCCTTGTAAAGTTTTGTTTAAACAATCAATTAATTAAGAACCCGAAATTGCTCAATTTTGTAAATGTAAAACTAATGATTAAAATTTCCATATTCAATGATTTTGGGATCTTTAATGAAGACTGAAAATAAACCTGGCGGATAAGTATCAATGAACTTGTGTAACTGTACCGGGGAGCATCAGCTGAAATGCTACCGGACGCGTCCACAAGTTGCGTTGGTGGAACGCGGTTTAAAGGGGAGAGTCTCGGAGGGATTATTCAACGATTCCCTCAAGTATCCGATTTGCCAATGGTCCTTAAGGTACGGTCACATCTGACAAACATTTGCCCAAAAAAACGTAACCACTACTTTTGCTTAGTGTTAGTGTGCTTTAACTTGCTTTTTATATCACAAAATTAAGTCAATTATGCCGCAAAATGCTAAATGCTAACCCATATTTAAAAAAAATATAAGAATTAAAGAAAATGCAAATTTAGCTTGTCTATTGGTTACATTTTTTGGGAAAATGTTTGTTAGATGTGACCGTACCTTTAGATTAACGTGGCCAGTAAGCGGCGCCTCTAAATAACCACTCTAGTAATTCATGCATGTCTGGATGCTCAACCGGGAGCCCCGGTACCAGAATCGGATGCGACTGACCAATCCCGAATTTATCTTAAATTTAACTGATTACAGAAACCACAACAAATGTTCTACCTTAGAATCATAGAAATTAATATAATTATTTATATTGAATAAAGTCTCAGAATGATTAAAAATTCGGATTCGAAAAAAAGTCGAGATACACCGTTTATATATGGAGCCAAAAATATATTGTTAAAAAAAACTACATTCAAGCAATAAACACATTCATGGCAGCAGGCTACACGGCTACATGACTGCAAAGTTGCCGGCTACAAATGTTGCTCTGAAGCCAGCTACTTAATTATTTTGAAAACGACAGCTACGAGTACATAGTAAGCATCAGATTCACTCATATTTTAGAGCTGCCAATTTAAATTTTTAAAATTCTAAAGTTACATTTTTTCAAAATGAAGCAACAAAATGACAAAGTTTAACAAATTTGAAAAAGGCGTAAAACTTCCTAACGACGATTTTACAGACTTTTCAAAACTTTGCAAGTTTTTGCGGAATTTCAGGTTTTTTGCAATGTGTGTGACTTTTTCTACATTTTATTGTTTCATCGACTTTTAAATGATATTAAACATTTTGATTTTTCCAATAATTGGAAGTTATTGTGAATTTTCGTCATTTTTGCAGTTTTTGGGGAGTTTCTTACATTCCTTGTATTTGTTGCTCGTTTTAAAAGATTTTACGGCTTTTTATAAATTTTGCAAAGTTTTGCGAATTTTCGCCATTATCGGGATTAGGTTTACTTTATTGAACTGCTTCATTGAATTTTTCAGATTTTATAAAAAGATGAAAACAGAAAATTGATCTAATATGGAGGAATTTAATTGCCCTTATTTTTATCCAAAAATTACTTTGCCACAAAAAGTTAATAGCCAAATAATAACTGCAATTTTTGCATATAATTTTATTTAATATTAAAAAAATATTTCTTAGCACTAATTCGCTTTACATATTTTGTTATATCGTGAACACTTTTTCTGTTTCGTAGCTAAGAAATATATAAGTAAGTTTAATTTGACTACACGACAAAAATAGCATAGATAACAACCTGCCGACGTGTAGTCGTGTAGATGTGATAATAATCATTGTCATATACGAGTACACAGGTATTTTATTTTTGGCACGTTGTAGTCGGTAGTCTGCTGTAGTAAATGTGCTTTTAGCTTTGTAATTGAAAATTTTGAAAAAGAACTTGGACTCACTTAGGTCCAGATTTAAAATAATTTTAAAGGCACACACATGCACAAGGGTGTGTTAACAGTGGAATAGATTAAATAAGCTAATGTCTCACAAAAGTTATAAAATTGTTAAAAAAATTGTCCTTGAGAAAAATTGTAGCAAAGTAACGCATACAATCGATACAACAATTAGTGCAGCCCCTGTAAATATCATTATTATTTTCTTCATTTCTCAAAATTAATAATTTAGAAAACGTATTTGAAGAAACATTTTCTAACATAAGTTCTTTCACTTTCAAACTTTAGAAATCAAAAGGAAAAATATAAATAAAATTACAAAAATGGTGGTATACGATGACAATAACAAATGTGCTTCAGCCAGAAAAAAGTTCGCCTTTTTATCTTTTTCACCTTTATGTTGTTATTCTAATTTTACTAACAATTTCTGTGTTTCCTTTTTTCTTGTATGACATTTTGTGCGACAATTCGGCAGTCACAATAACTTTAACTTTTATTATTGAAAAAATTCTTTTATTATTTGGAGGGGCAGGAGGAGTAATTTTTGTATTTTTTATTTTAATTCATATATTTGTTTTTCATCTCTTTTGTAAATATAAGAATTTATGTCTGTCTGTATGTCCGTCTGTCTGCCTTTATGGTTGATGTTTATGTTGCTGCTACTGATGATGGTGATGACGCTGATGATGACAAAAGGTGATGTTTGATGTTTTTTTGATAACATGTTGAATGTTGTCTCGTGCCTCTTTGTTAGTTGTTTCTTCTTTTTTCTCTTTTTTTCTCTTTTTTTTAATGCTTAAAGCTGTTTACTTAATGGTTTTTGTCATGAATAGCAACATATTTTTGTTATGTTTATGTGACTCACACAAAAATATTTATTAAATATGAAGCTATTTTAATAACATTTTTATTATTTCATTTCTCAGAATATACATTGTAAAATATTATTGTTTTTTTCCCTGTTTTTTTATATTTTTCTAAAACATAATTTTAACTTTTATCTGGCCGTGAGCAGACTTGTGTTACATTTGAATTTCTATTAAATATAATGTCAATTATTTTAATTGAATGGAAATTGCCAAATCCGATAATTTTTAAATACAAGAGTTCGTTCATTCAGATTTTTTTCAGCATTTGATATTTAAATTAAAATATACTACGCAGAAAACATTAAAATTAAAAACATAGAAATGATATAATGAAATTTTTGAAAAATTTTTGAAGTATTTGTGAATTTTGGGACTATTATTTTTAAGGAAATTAAATTATATTTCACGTATAAATAGAAAGTGAATTATTTCCTTTGTGATTTTTTTATATCAAATATGTTGGCATATTGTAACGTTAATATTAGAACTTTTCGTAAAAAATATTATTATTATACAATTTTAGAAACGCACTATTAATAAGTAATAACTTTTATAATTAAAATTTTTTTTATTTTTATTTGATGGATTTTTTGTTTAAAGAAAAGTAAAATTAATTTAAAAAAAACACTGATTTAGGTATTAATAAAAGTTTAAAAAACTTAAAAATACACTTTCATATATTTAAAATGTGCAATATTAAAATTAAAAAACTAATTAAATTTGCCCCGGTGAATAGTTAAATTTTTGTGCTCGCTTTGAATTGATATTATTTTTTACTAAATATTTCTTGCATTAATTACAATTTAATGGAAATGTTTTTAAGATTCCAATCAAATAATTAATTGTATTAAATAAATATTTAACTGACAAGCTAGTTATTTATGCTACATTTGGTTGGTGTTTATACAAGTTCATCAACAAATCTTAAACTTTTTTTTAATTTATAAAGGATAATGATAGAACGTAAAATAAAACGTTTGAATAAATTAATGGGAATGACGATGCAAAAGCATTAAAACAGCTACAATAACAAATAACTTTTAGAGACAATTTTATATGAAATATCTATGGGAATCCTTTCTGTTATTCAGTTTACTTAATTAATAATAATAGTATTAAATGAACTAAATTTTTAATTAAAGGAAATATATATTTTCGCAAGCTTGGTCGTGCAAGATCTCTGGATGGTATGCTGAAATTTGACAGATAGATTTCCATGTGATGGTGATGCATTAAGCTTGGTACTCTGTTGTGAAAAATTTTCAGCCACATTGATTATTTTGCGTAAAAAATTTGACACGTAACAAGTGATGTCCATACTACTTTTTCGGAAAAAATTTTCGTTTTCATTGGTTAGAAGTATGCAACATTGATTGACTTTTGCGAAAATAAACAAATGTTTAATTTTCTTGTTTGTGTCATTATTAAAATTATAAACACTGAGATAGTTCCTTCTATAATGTGTAAAAGAAAAAAATTATATTAAAGAAATTTTTGGCACAGAAAATTAAATGTAAAAAAGCTACAGAAAAATTGTATCTGCTGTCAATATTTCGCGCGAAATAAATGTTAGTCACATTAGTTCACAGATGGCAAGAAAATTTTGCCAGATACATTTCATAAATTTTTTCACGAGTTGAACAAAGTACAACTTTTGCAATATTGTTTCATTAATATTTCATGTAATCTTCTCTTATATGGATTATGTCAACATTTCGCTTGGAATTTTAAACAGAGTACCATACTTCTTTAAACAGTGTAAGATACTTAGTCTAAAACAATCGGATAACTTATACCCCTGTTCTGCAAATCGTAAGAAGTTTTCATATCAAACCCCGTTTTATATTTACTAACTACATATTAATAACCACTGATTTTATCCTGCCAAATTTTTATTTATCTTAAGACATTTTGTCCAAAGTAACACAAAACAAATCAGAAACTTCTGTTAGAGCTCTCCACGGGGTAGTCTAAGTAATTTTCTTTTTTAATAATTTATGATTTATTTTGACCCTGATATAGATTTTTTTTTGCACGAAATATTGACTGTTAGTCAATGTCGTATATCTGCGTACCACAATGAAGAGCTTTACGCTTAAACACCGTCTAGAAATAACGCAAACTTAATTTTGCACATCGTACTCGGCCGAAAAATTTTCGAAAAATCGTGTTGGCGATGTCAATTGCCCACCTGGAAACTGGGATTCATTCCCTTTAGACTTTTACTTTTGAGAGTGCTGTTGAGGATCGACGTTAACGAATAATGAAGAAACGATACACGCGCTTAGGACTAATATCTTCTGAGCCATTGCTGAGATTCCTGAACCAGAAACCGTCAACAAAGTCTTAGAAAATTGGACTGCGAAGCCAGTTGCGGCAGTCACGAATGTATTAAAACGTTCAATTAATTAAGATTAATTCTATTCAATTAACTTTTTAAAAATATAAGTGTATTCGGGCGTCCCGGTATAAGATGGTTAATATTTACCTTGTGTCTATATTAAGAGGAAGTGTTTGGCTCAAGTTCAAATCTGAATTTATCCATTTCTTTTTTAATTTAAGAAATTGTTTGGATAAATTCGTTATATTATTAAGAGAGTACTTTTTTGGAACAATTTATTATTCATCTGACTAGCAGAACGGATCGAAACTGATATCGAGCTCGCTACAATATCTCATCAGAGTTCTTTGTTTGATTTTACCACTTTACCACTTTTGACGGTGGATATTATTGACAAGGAATATCAAGCATATTCATCAAAAAATAATTTGGGTTTGAAATGTATTTTAAAGAAAATTTATATGAAGAATTTTTCTTATTATTTATTTTAAATACAAATTATTTTTTATTTTATCAGCCAGTATAGCAAAAATTGGTTTCCACAGGACACCAAAATTGCATCTCATATTCGCGGAATCTTACCTTCTTATTGTCGTTGGTGTTGCCATTGGTGTCGTGTTGTACTTTTGCACAAATGTGTCTGTCTCTTCACTGACACCAAATACCTTCTTCTTTTATATGCTTCCACCGATTATATTGGATGCGGGTTACTTAATGCCAAATCGTTTGTTTTTCGACAATTTGGGTACAATTCTAATGATGGCTGTTGTTGGTACAATATTCAATGTTGCAACAATTTGTGGTTCCATGTATGCCTGTGGCATATGTGGCATTTATGGTGGTGATGCTGATACTCCAAAATTTTTGGATATATTTCTTTTTGCCTCTCTCATATCGGCTGTGGATCCTGTGGCTGTTTTGGCTGTCTTCGAAGAAATTCATGTCAATGAAATTTTATATATTGTCGTCTTTGGCGAATCTCTACTAATTATTTAGCTTCTGTGCAAAGTACCCCAGTGCCTGCTCATATTCTACCAGTTTTTTTTCTGACTATTACAATTTATTTTCTTCTCCAGATAAAGATTAATTTATAATTATCTATTTAGGGGGTACCTTCCTCCCCGCTTCTATTGTACCAGGCTGATGCTTGCATATGCAGAAATTTTTCAGTTTTCCCGTCATTTCCTTGAAATCGGCCCGTTATCGACAAGAAAAAAATTGCCAAAAAAATAAGTGAAGAATATTAATGATTAAAATTATTATTGCAAGTAATTTTTTTAAAAATCTTTGCATTCCCAAATTCCCAAATCAATTTCAATAAAAGCAGCTTCTCAAAAATTAAAATTAATTTCAAATAATTTCGTCGTAGATTGATCAAAAACAACACTTTAGGAAATTTTTTAAAAGTTTCAAGTTTTTTATATCAAAATTTTAGTACTTGAACATAAAAATTTTGCCGTACGCTGAACTTCAACAACAAAATTAATTGAATATGCAGTTTTAGTAATTTGTAAATGATATTTTAGTTTTTGTGTGTTATTTAAGTTAAGCTGGGCTATAAAGTTTTATTAGGTCAACACTCCTAGCTGTCAGATACTTTTATTCTCATGCTTATTAATTGGCCTTCCATGATTGGCACTTTACCATGTTTACATATTTTTTCTTTTATGCCGTTTCCCACTCATCTGCCTTCTCCTAAAAAAAACACTAGAATGCTGCTGAAATTGTATCGAACATACAAAAAAAATAGCAATCTATTTCATACATGCAATGAATGTTTTTAACGTATTTCCCTAAAGACTTAAGTGGAAAATCACATCAATATGCAAAATCCAGTAAGAAATCGGTTATTCAGTTATTTGTTTATTCATCCGTACGGTACACTCGTCCACTGAATCAGTCAGTCATTTATTCATTCATGCGTTGACTCATTTAACAACAGCATTCATTTCGCCAGTTATTGTTTAACAAAAATAAATTTGATGCATGATTTCTCGTCAATATCCTCGTCGACATCTTCATTACGTTTTCTATTCACTGCCTTGTTAGTTGTTTTGCAACCAAGTCCCTTTTCTCTATCTTCAATTGTTCGGTTATCAGCAAATACTGCTTACTATGTGCATGCTATATGTATGCATTTATGTTTATGTAGCAGCACTGCTTGCTTATCGGTGTAAGTGTATTGTCAATTTGTATTAATTTTTTTGCTTGTCTAGAGTTTCTTTTTCTTTGATAAGATAACATGGCAAAAATAGATTGATGTCCTTTAACGACACATATTCATTCTTGCACATTTCCGTTTTTCTAACAGTTCTCCCATCCATCCACATGGATTCCTTTGAGCGTTTGAGCTTTATAACATCTGACATTTGTTTTCTAGCCGGTGTGTATGTGTGTGTGTTCGTGTGTATATTTATCATTTTCGTCATGAACTATTTAGGAATTTAAATGCATTTTTACACATTTCTAACCTGAAGGCATACTAAACAACTACCACAAAATACTCTTGCATTCAGCTCAAAATATGTAGTACATACATATAATCCATAGGGCGGTCCTTTGTTACGTGGATTTTAAATCTAATTGTCTCGAAAGATATGATTAGTTCGAAAGTTCAGAAATACCATGCTGTGGGTTGGTGCGATATCAGGCACACATGTCCTTGTGTTGTGCACATTTTAAATGAAACATTTTAATGGACAAGAGAACCGCGGGAGTAGTGTTTAAGGGAACTCATCTTGAGCTTGTGCGGTGTTCGTATATTTTGATATTAATATTAAAGTATATTTTTGTTTGTCTCAATTAAAAAATTTAAAAAATGTGTAATGATAGTTAAATTAATTATGTTCTTTTGTTTTGAAAACACAACTGTTTTGAACACTGAAACAAACTACAAACGTCGTTTCATGCTAGAAATGTTACAGATTATAAATGCACTTAACTTAACTTTAAAATGGATACAGAAAATGTAGCTCAAAATTACGGACATTTGATTTATAAAAATAAAACAGGAAATTGAATATTTTTTATGTCTTTGTAATAGATTTAATTAATTTTCTATTTTTGTGTAATTGAATTATCAATTTTTTTTTTTAAATTTTTTATTATTTTTTCAAACAAATTTAGAATAAGTTAATATTGGTTTTGTGAAAACAATAACTGTTATAATTAATTTTTAACTAAATATATCCCTGAAGAAGCTTTCCATTGAGAAAGCGAAATATCGGATTAGATAAACCATTTATATTTATTTTCTAGACCTAAAGCTTGAATAAATTGTTTAATAAAAGTTCTCTTATTATTTTATTATCAGCTTAATATACAACTTTTAGTTGTTAAAGAATAAACGATTAAAAAACTGCAAAACAGCTGTCTTTAATAACGATGATCGAAAAGCAAATAAACAAAACTATGTCAATGAAGTGAGAAACTTTATAAGGAAGTTTTGCTGATTCTAATAAAACGACTTAAATTTAAAAGCAATGTTCTTTAATTACCAGTGAACCGCACATCGTATATGTTCGAACATTAACTGGCAAATTGATTCCATAAAAACTGTTATGCTTTGGTAGCAATCGTTAAAGAGCTCACAACAGGTCTAACAATTATCTTAAACGTACGCACAATGAACGTATGATTATTTGAATATTTCATAGGAAATAAGACCAACAAACACAACACCTTTTTTATGAGGGCCGCCCTAATGTGCATATGCTTTTCTCCAACGATGTATTCGATTTTGCACTTCTATACAAAGCAATGCTACAACTAACTAGCAATCGAGAACTAATACGCCAAACCAATTCATAAATTCAAAAAGCAATTGCATTCAGTTTAGTTTTCCATAAAGGAAATGAAGCAACGATGATGTCCTTAGATTTTTTCTCTCTCTCCCTCTCCCTTTCTAAATGTTTGCAATTAAACAAGAATTTTTAGAACGTATACAAACATTACCAGATTAAGATGTAAGATTAAATATAGAATAGGTATTCAGTTTAATCTGACAGCTGTGAAAGGAGTGAAGGCTGGCCAGGGCTTCATTTGCAACCTCACCCCCCGGCCATAAAAGTATGTGCCTGATCTAGTTTTTCTTTTGTACAGTTGATTAGATCAGAGTGTTCTGGCTGTAAAGCTTTTAGAATTAAAAATTTATTTCAGTAATAGATTTCAAAATACTTAAGAAAGTGTTAAGCACTTTGAAAGAAATTAAAAAAAAACTTTACAAAAACCATTTTTGAATTTTTCGAAAATTGATTAAGAGGAAGTTTTCTCAGTGTAACTCATTTGGCATCTTTAAAACAAACATTCTTTGAAAAGTACCTTCTTCCCTGGCAATTACCCCTCAAAGCAATTGAAACATATTCTCTTGGGCCACAAGTTACGAAAACCAAATAATAAGAATTACTACTTTGCTCTAGTTTCCTTTAATAATTTTGCATAGTTTCTCAATAAATAAAATACGATTGATTTGTAACAAATCGATAGAACAGAGAAAACGTAACAATTCAAATCACACTTAATTTTGCATTTACCATTTTCCAACTAAAGGTAATAATTTTTTTTCTTCAATAAAACAATAAGGCAGTAAAGAAACAAGAACAGAAAGTAATTTTAAGTGTCACATAACAATAGATCAAGAGAGAACATAAAAAAGGTGCAGTGGGTAATAAGTTATGGTTCTGGATTTGCCTTTAAATTGCTTAAAAGCTGCAACGTTTTTAACACAAAAGAAATTTCTATTGAGTGAAGAAAAAAATAAAAATGGTTACCAATTGAATAAAAGGAAATGCACTTAAATGTTTCTAAACAAAAGGAACAATCTCAACACAGATATACATATGTAAGACGAAATTAAATACAAAATAGCTATTTTTGCTTAAGCAAACGTCCTTTTTAAATTAAAAGCAAACCTTATTATCCCTTCTCACACAAAAGGTATTCCAAGATATCCTTTTAAATCCTTTTATAAGCATATTTGTATTTGTGTTTGTTGTGTATGTATTTGTATGCTTGTGTTTTATAATTAAAAAATTTTATAGCCTGCAATTAACTTATTATGAGAGATAAAAACAGAGAGAGTAAAATTATAAAATAAAAAAATAATAATAAAAAAATATTGTAAAAATATTTATAAATGTCAGCATTATTATTAAGAATTATCATATAGGTAATGAATATAAGCATATGCATATGCATATGCATACATGCATATGCACGTCAGCATATAAATATATGTTTATGTAAAAGTGTAAAAGAATAATACCCTGCAGTTCAATGAACTGATAGATTTAATAAAAATATTTTCGGCACGAACCTCCAAGGATGAATGTAAATTAAATTTTTTTCTCGCTTTTATGTGTTTCTGATTAAAGAAGACTGTAATGGTAATTAATATCTGGGTTAATCTCGGGGCATATTACGGCATTCGATATCGAACGAAATTTCCATACAAATTCAAAAAATGTTTTTGAATTAAAAAGAAATTTGGTAAAGTCAGATTTGTACTTGAGCTTAACACTGGTCCATATTATGTATGTCGCAGTCGAACCCGCATTTAAATTCCGTTGATATTATGTAACACTTTCGGCGTGAGTGTGTTTGTAATAGAGTACAATAGTATAAAATTTGTAAGAGAATACAATATTTTTAAAATTTATGAGTCACAAAACAGATCATCTGATGAAAATTTTCGTCTGTTAAATTAATTTCAGTAAATATCAATTAATTAAAATATTATTGAAAATATTAAGTGTTCAGCATTTTTCATCTTCTAATGAGAAAGAAGAAACAACAAATGCGTGTTCTTTTTATAGTGCATTAGTTTTCCTTTGACGCTGGTCTTCATACCATGCCGTCATCCAACCTTCCGTTTCACGACTTGGAGGACCAATAATATTTATCACTTATTTTGTTGTATCCTTTTGTCATATTTGCATATTCATCCACAAGCGTTTGAAATTGTTCAAGTGTTGTCTTCTTTATCCTTAAATGTACATACATGCATAAGAAATTTTAGGAAAATATTGCAGTTTTAGGAAAATATTTGGTATAATAGCACTTACATCTTTATTTATATATTTATTTATTGGTACATGTTCAAAGTACATTTGCAGAATATGGTTGCACAAAAATGGAGCCGGTAACTAGACCATATGTCTATGATGCTGTTAACAATATTTTAATAATGTTTTTGTGACTGACTATACCCGACCAATGCCTTCACATGGGAAGTAGCAACGTGGTTGTTAACGAAATTCCACAAAAGAACCGCAAGACTATACGGTTATCCGTGGCAAATCAGTCAACTAGTGCGAGCGAGACGAAAAGCTCTCGAAGGCCGAACAACACACGCAAGCCTGACCGCACTTAAGCAGCCCAGAGCTGCTTAACGACTCATTACATTTTTACATTACTCATTTTCTGTTTTTTTTTTTAATTTAAATTTTTTAATGTCACTATCAAAATACACAACGACGTTTTTTGTCGAATTTAACATTGATAAATACCTAAAATACCAAAATTTGTAATAGATTTTCGATAGAGTTGTATATCTGCTCAAAAGCGACATCTGACATATGATTTGAAAAAGACTGCGACGTACATAATACAGGTGAATACCTTTCAACTTAAACCTTAAACAGATCAACTAATTACATATCGTCGCGTTGCTTCTTAAAACACGTTAGCGACATATTTTTCGAAATTTACTTCTTTGGTTTTTGTGGTGGCAAATGTTAATTTTTCTATCATAAAAACCAAAAAAGTCAATTTCGATATAATTGCGCTTACGTGTTTTAAGAGCAAATGCAACGATATCAATATAATTGATAAATATTTCCACAGAAATGGTTATACAGATCAAGGCAAAAAAATTGTTTAATAAATTATTAGCAAAAATAATATTTTTTTTCTTTTGTTGAAATATCTGTGTGATATTTTTTTAAATTTCTAAAAAAATTAGTTAAATAAAAAAATATGTAAATATATGCTTAATTAAATTTTTGTGCAAACTTACGAATTTCTTTTCGGGTCTGTGTCTACAATATCTTTGCCGAAAATCAGCTTTAGTTTTTTTTTTTGAGATCTTGAAATTAATGTTATTAAGAAGTATCGGGTACTTTTGCAGCTGTTTGCATGTGTAAACGCGTGTTCAATATTTTGTTGTCTGACTGAACAACTACTTTATATGATAAATGAGAAAGTATGTTGATGATGATGTTGATGACAAGGATTTTTTTGATTATATTCATTATATGTTGTTGGAATAAGCAAATGAATAAGAATTAACAAAAAAACACACGATTTTAATTGTATTTAAACATTTTTTAAGTAAATATAATTACTGTTCTGTTTGTATTATAATAAAATAGCTGTGCTTGTATAAATAAATTACTATGGGAGTTGTAGAATTACACACATATTGCGGAAATTTTGCATCAAAAGTGTGAAAGAGAAATGACAGGTAAAATTTTAAATAATATTGGGGAGTGTTGTGTTAAGTTTTCTTGTGCGTTTTTTCATTTTTCTCTTATTAAAAAAAAGAATTTTTCTTGGGCAAACAACATTCATGCACACCAATTTGGGCAGCTGCAGCTATATCTTTGGCTAAAATTTTAAATAAATTGAAATGAGTTTAACCAGTAGCTTGGTCGTTATATATTTATAGCCATGCATTATTTGACAAGCGAACTATAACAATTGTGGTTATAAAACTCTGAAACCCCTTCTTTCTTGCGAGCGCTACGCAATATGTGCAACAGTTCCTGAACAGATTTTTTTTGTGTTGAATTCTATGTAAGTAAAAATTGCTTTTAATTTTATAATTTCAAACTCCCTGTATTTCGATTCTTCATAAATATTTTAACAGTGTGTTTAAATTTGTTTAATATGTGTCCATCCATATTCAAGGGCGCTTCGATGTTTATAATGCTATATGTATGTATATGTGCATGTGTGTTTGTGTGTGTATGTGTGTTAAAATAATTTATAACTTTTCATGAGCATTTTGTTTGTATTGCGGTGTGTTTGGTATTCAGTAGATGCCACAGTTGCCACTTTATTTGTGTGTGTTCATCATTTGTTTGTTAATTCTGTAAAAAGTTTATTAAAATGAACATTAATTATATTTGACCAAACAGTGACCACATTACTCATGATACGAAATAACGCTCGCAAAAAAAACATAATTTTACTTGTGTATCTTCGTGAACACACACACACACACACACACGCTCAGAAATTGTCGCACAAACGCTCATAAAATATTCATAGGAAATTGAAAAAAAGACAATATGGTTTAAAATGTTTACATAAAAGTGCTTTGCGTAGCACTCGTGGTTAATTTTTCATAATTGTTTATAAACTTTTTATAACAACTTCTTTGTTATACAATATTCATTGAAAACACTAACCGACAGCCAAAAAAATTAAAAAAATAAATAATTTAATAAAATAACTATCACTTGCAATACAAACTTTCTCTGGGAATTTGAAAGCATTTTATAGGAATAACCATCCATATAGCGCAGTGTAAAAAGTTGGTAGGGTAATTAATTGCCTGGCCCACTATGTCGAACGTTATCGTTATTTTGTGAAATTGCATTTAAAACAAAAACAAAATTTTAGAAATGATTTTTGTTGTAAATGTAATTTCACAAAAGAACACTATCGTTCGATATCGTGGGGGCAGACACTAAATAAAAACAAATTTTCCTACCAAAATTTGCTTAAAATCTAATATATTAATTCATCTTTTAAATTAATTTCGCATTGTGTTTATTCATCGACCGCTTTCTTAGTTTCTGAACACAAATTTTTAATTTTATGATATTTTTTTATTTAATAAATCGCAACCAATTTTGCTCTGATCAGACTCAATGGCAGCCTTTATTACAACAACCAGCGATTGCGATTAAAAAATTTCATTCAGGAGCACAGAGTAGACCAGAGATGAAACAACGAGGTTAGGTTTAAGCTAAAAGCAAAGTTTCAGTTAAGTTTCGGTTAAGCAGAATTTTTGTGAAAAAATATATGTACATACTCTGTATGGGCGTGACACTGCCCACATTTCAAATGAAGCTAATATCGAATAACATGCTTTCAAAATAATGGGAACACAAAAAATTTCAAACCAATTGATTACTTTTCCTTTTTTTAAGTCGTTTAAAAAACTTGGATACTTCCAACATATTTTTTTACACATTGAAAAGCAGAGAACTTATGTTCCTATATGGATTCACAACTAATTTGATAGTTGAGCTGTACACGTCAAATCCTTATTATGGATTACAACTCAACTCATCTTTCAATCAGCTGTTCACTCAGTTGTATTCTTTAAGTTGTGAATCATAATAGAAAAAAGTAATTGAGTTGTAACATTGAAAAATCAACTTAGTTGAGTAGTTAATCACAATAGGGGCATTAATTTTACTCAAATGATATACTCGTATACGTACGTATTGCTAAAACCAATTCACAAAATAGCTAAAATTTGTCGAGCAGTGTAATTATTTGGTGTCATTACGTTAAATCATAAACGAATACGCACATAACAAAGTAATTTTTGAAATATCAGAAGAATATGTACAATTTGCTGGCACAGCCACACAAGAAACATATTATTGTTACCGTAACCATGTCCGTTTATAAAATTATTTTATCAATTTAGTTTTACAATAAAATGCATATTTTTTATTTTCGTCAACGACTTGCAACAAAAATATTTTTTCCTCGTTACGGAACAATATATTGTATAATATTGTCCTCTATTAATTTGACGCCTCTTTCGTTGATGGCAATATTTTCAACGCATACTGGATGGACGTCTTCATGCTCTTCCCAAGTTTCTGGATCACAAGGAATAAATTTTTTTGAAAATCCGAGGCGATTCAAAAACTTTGCTGTCTCTGGTGTAATGAAATGGTTTAAAATTTTCTTCATAAGCTCTTCGTTTACTTCCTTTTGTGCCATTGAAATTCTTTTCACACTCTCGAAACCGGAAAAATGTACTGGAGTGGCACCATCTTGATCACCAGTGTAAACGTTATAATTCAAATTTCCTTTGTCTTCGTGTGGCTCTTGCTATCTTCGTCGGAGGATTCGCCCATGTCGCTGTTCAATAACTCTTGCTGGTATTCCTCTTTATCTTTTTCAAATGTAAGAATTGCATCTGCCATTTTTTGCTTGGAATCAAAGCGTACATTTTTCTCAAATAATGCAAATGCAACAGCTTCACCACTAAGATAGACGTCCACAGAATCTCTTCACCAACTGCTGCAAAACTGCCTTATCAATTGTAGCATAATGATCAATTGCTTTTTAAAAATTCAAATCATTATTTGAAGCTCCGATCGTTTTGCTATTTTTTTTTGCTATCAAAATATTCTGTACGTAAAATTAACTGCAATGGTAATTTAAAATAAATGAAAGTTCACTTAAAAACCGGTCTACTCATTTTTCATTTAAATTGAACCAAAATTTCATTTAATTTTTAATGTTAAAAAATTAATTGACTTACGCCCGAAAAAATAAATGACTTTTCCTTTGTTTGTGTAGGAGAGGAAATCTCAAACAAATCAAATAAAGCAAGCAAAGAAAAAAAACAGAACTTAAAAACAACCGACAATATTAAATGTAACCGAAAATCCATATAAATCTGTCCTTAGTTTTTTGAATGAATGTTGGAATCGGTTAAAAATAAAATTGCCTTCAATTTTAAATGTTTATTCTTTTAAAAATGACTGAACGGATTACTTCTTGAATAACGTACAGTCCGTTACTGTAATAATATTGTGAGTTTACTAAACCAAGCTTTGATATCGAGAGTTACAATGAAAATAGTAACATCAGGAAGTCCAATTTTGCTTAATTCAATATATTTTCGGAATAAAAACATTTTTACGCAGTTAATGCATTTTGCCATCCACCGAGCATGACTGATAGGTCCTGGTTGGCTAAAGTTATGTTTGGGAATATTTACGAGTACACCAAGGAACAGTAAAACAATTTCAAGAAATTCCTTGTAGTCGCCTCTGGGTTGTTGTTCGTTTAATTGAGCCAAACAAAACGATTTGGTATCAATTTGGACGTAAGACAGACTTAAGAATTACGACTTAAGAATATTGAACGAAATTTCCATACAAATGCAAAAAATTTTGTATGTGATTTCGTTCGATATCGAATGCCGTAATGTGCTCCCAGTATTTGCGCTGTCACTTCATTATCTTTTATGCCAGGACTGTATGGTTTATCTCTAATATTTTGCCATTATTCCCATTCCCATTAAGACGCGCAATCATTGGCACACCTGGTCCTGACATTTTGGCAAATTTGGCTTCAAATACTTCCTTCAGTAGTAATTCATAAATATGATGTCTGCATTGCAGATTGAGACACTGTCCTACTTTTAGTCGACGAATATGCTGCTGACTATTTTTATGGAACTGCACTTGGGAGCCCCCGTAGACTAATAGATAGCGTACAAGGCTATTAGAATGGGAGTCGCAGATTCGATACCTGCCTAGACCCTGTATGTTTCTGCAGGCAAGCCAAAATGGCTTCGCGGCCATTTGTTCTTAAACACAAACAAGTTACATGTTCCAACTTACAAATGAAAATATGTGCCCTTTAATAGCGTTTAAATAGTAAATTTAACTTAATAAAACTATTAATAGTTTACCACATATGTATGTAAAATATTAATTATAGGAAATAGTGCGTTAGAAATTTTAAAATACTAAAATTTGAGCAAATTGGTATCAAAGTGTTCAAAGATCCACTACATTTATTTCTTCAGTCGCTTTAAAAAGCCTTTAATTAAATTCAACTTTAAAATCTATTTTTTTAGTGGTACTGAAATCTTCGTGATCGTGACGTGACTTACTTTTGCTATGCTCACATTAGCGTGTTTACCCCGACATAAAATGATAATTATTATTATAATTATTATTACCCCAAAAACAAAATTAATATTAAATATTATTATGGACAAACATATAAAATAGCTTATCTTTACCATCATAATGTTATCATGATCCCGTTTATATGAAAGCACAGCACAAGTGAAATTTATTAAAAGCAAAATCTGTGTTATTTAATAATTTTCTGCATTTTTTTTTATGTAGCCTGGGCATTTTGTTGAAAATATGCCCGTATAAGCGTAAACCTACAATTAAGAGATGTAAACATTATTAAAAATACCAATAAGCCATAACCACAGGTCCTGCATTAAATTCCAATTTATACACATACACACACACACACACAGAGCAGACACAGACACATAAATACATACTAACAAACATTGCAACATACATAGAAACACCCAATTGATTACTGTACTAAATAGTAGCAAAGGTCTGTCAGTTGTTATTAAATTAAACTTTGTGAAAAGAGCGGGGTAGATTTCGGCCAACACCAGGATACAACTTTAAAAATTTAATTAATTATTAACGTGCTGCTAATACAGGGGCTTATTGTTTTCATTATTATTATTATAATATTTTGTTAATAAATACACACATAAACAATCATTGTTACTCCCAGTCATTCTATATCTTGTGCGGTAATGAATTTTTGTTCCAAACTTGCTATTAAATATTTTCTATAGTCTTTTATTGTTTGAATTTATAAACAGTTTTTGTGAAAATGTTTGTTATCGACTGACTACACCTTAAAATTACACGTACGTAAAGTTTATTATGAATAATAGAGTATTCAACACGTTAACAAAGTATAAGTGGTTTCTAGTGCGTGTGTTAACCCTCAAAAAGATTAAAAGTCATTGAATTTATTTGATAGTAAATATTTTATAAGTTACAATTAGGTTTTGGAAAACGGAAATATCGCAGTCATATTTTTACATAAATAAATATATTATTCTCCACGAAGCTGTAATTAAAAGTGTGTGGTAAATATTGAAAAAGCTCTCACCTCTTATTTTTAGCTTTCCGCATTGGCTAAATGATTGAAGTTTCCGTAAGACAGCGGAAAAGTTAAGAGGCAGAAGAACTCTGATGAGAGATCGCGGTAAATCTCAAAAATGTTATAATAAAATTAAGCTCAACCATGTGTTCCGTCAAAAATGTATCTTTGTCTTTTACTCTAAAATTACTTTATGAGTAAAAATAATTTAATGGAAAAATAAAATGAACGTACTTGAGTCTGAATTATTAAACATCTTTGGATTATATATGTACTATTTAGCGGGAATAAAATTAATCGCTTAAGTTTATTAAAACACAAAAATTCAGCATACTGTCAATTCCCTACGGGAAATGTTGCGCCAGTTGTCCTGAACGTACCTGTCCTATGACTGGTGAAAATGGGAATGGTACAAAAAGTTCCTGAGTCGTGATTGGTGAAAAGATAACGTTTCACAAAACTAAAACAAAGTGCTTATAAAATTCCCTCACTCAAAGAAGATTGTATATATTTTTTTATATTTATTTATTATTTATGGTGATAGATTACATTAATTAAGTATATTGTAATCTAATTAAAATAATGTATAATGCAATTGTTGATTTGTACCAAACAAATTTTTTGAAACTTATCTTAATCTAAACCGAAGTTATACCCACTGAAAAGCTAATACCCGCCATATAGGGTGCATTCTGCTTGAGGATAGTTCAAGTGCCGGTTTTTAAAAAACCATAACTGGAACAAAGAATATCCTGCGACAGGTTCTTTTTGGACAGGAAATTTTGTAATTTCATAACATTTTGAGAGTGCAATTTTTTAATTATCATCTGCCTTTTAGAAAAATAATAATTAGTGGTTTTGCAATCTTCACAAAATGCAATTACAATTTAAATACAAGCGGTTAAGTGCAAATGCAAAATATTAGAATTAGTATTTGCCACGTTATTGCAATTTAGCAACACTGAAAATATCAAATCTTTTTTTTTTTTTTTTTGCTATGTGCATTACGTTGTTATCACTCGCTTTTAAAGCTGTCATTTGTAAAGAATAAATTTTATTTACTAAAGAAAAATTAAAAGCAATGGAATCGATTGATGCAATAAAACAAACAAAAAAAGAAAAAATAAAATAAAAAGTGGACCGACCACAAATGAAATATCTTTCATTTTAAATTACAGTAGTTTTCCTATTTAACGAACCTAATTGTTGCCAGGCTTGTTCGTTACAGTGAATTGCTCGTTATATTCAGTACTGAATTAAAAATTAATAGTAAAGTCGTCTATTTTATTCAAAACTCTAGATATTTGCAGTCCTTTTTTAATATTTCATTAAAATTATAGTAATTTAAAATAAATATTTCATTAAAAATATGTATAAAGAAAATGAAAAATTCATAAAAAACATTGTAATACAAAAGGAATTTATTTTAAAAATTATTTAAGCACAGCCTGTTTTCTTGGAATGGATTTTTAGTAAAACGCTCTCAAAAGCATTCAATTTTTGCTACTAATATTTTTTGCTAAGCCCGTTTAATAAAAACTTCGAAGTTCTTAATGAAATCTTCATGTTTTATTTTGGTTCTTAGAATTTCTGTTTCATCAAGTTGTTCATCATTTTCAAATTTTTATCATCGCATTTATCACCGGGTAAAGGTTTATTTTCAATGCATACATATCGTCACATGATTTCAATAAAGCCTTAAGTTACAAAAAATTCAAAAACGACTTTTTGGTATATTTCGATCCACCATATCAAAATGCATGTCCCTGGAAAATTTTATTTATTAAAATTGTACTAATTCGGCAATAAAAAATAAGCTTAAACTAAAAATATTTTTAAAAATGTTGCTTAAATTTTCATATTAGAGAGTTTTTTTCTTGTCCTCTAAAATTTTTTCAATGCAACTTAGGGCTTTTATGAATTCATATGACGATATATTCAAATCATTTTGCATTTGTTCGTTAAACCGAGTACAAAATAAAATATTTGTTCGTAATATAAAATACTCAATAGAAAATATTTGGGTGTTCATTAAATACGATGTTCATTAAATTGAATGTTCGTTAAATCGGAACACTACTGTATTTGGAAGACTGCACAGTGAATTTAAAAAAAATTATTTCTAAATGGTGAACATGATCCAATAATACAGGTCTGTTCAATGATCCAATGATGGCGTTGTGGTTTTTAATTGTCGAAAATTGTGAAGCTATGAATGTTTTTCCATGGTCAAAGTTTACTTTGCAAAGTCTTGTGTTTGATGGTGACAAGGGAAAAAAGCCGGTGAGTACACACTTTTCTGTACTCGTCGTTTACACATACTTCTAATTGGTTGCATGTGTGTGTTTGGTTTGCATGTTCATCCAACAAACGAACACAAAATTTTTTTCAAAGTAAACTTTACGTGTGTAGAAGCGAAACAAAGTTTGAAAGAAAATTGAAAAGACTTTGTATAAGTAGACTTTGTTGTTTAAAAATAGCGCTTACTATCAATGACAAAATAGTTGCACTTAAGGAGTTGCAATGCAAAACGCAATAAACACTGAATACCGCTATAGTTTTCATAGTCTTCGAGGTCTCTTCAAAGTATTCCAAGGCAACGCTACAAGTGATTGAAAATTTTCGAAGAAAAGGAAAAATATTTAATTTTTATCCAGTATAATTTTACCCCTGGTAATCATTTGATTTTTAGATGATCCTTGTAGAGAGTAACCTGAAATTTTTTGCAGAAAAAAATGGATTGTATGTTTGTAGGTTGTACGTATGCAGTTTAATATTCTGGAGCTATAAAAATTTGTTAGGTGGGGGTTAGGCGAGAGAGAGTATTACTTCCTAAATTGAAAGTGACATAAAAATCTCTGCAGGGAGTTAATTTTACATACGACTTGTGTGATTGAAAAAAATTGTTCTCTCTGTAATGAGAACTTAGATTCACTGGTCAATCGACCACAAATGAATGAGCTCTTAATGAAAAGCGAGCGGTATGCAAAAACTCGTTAACAAGTTCCCTGGCTTGTTATTTATTTTTTATTGATTTACACATGAACTTATTGATGAGCTAATTTGGCTGATTCTGATATATAAATGTATGCCTAAGACTGGTGCCATCCAATAATAGTACGTTCTCCTCCTTCTAAGTCCTGGTAAAAAATTATAAAAAATTTCAAACAAAATTACAAACTAATATATTATAATAGGTATCTAAAAACTCTAAGCAGCCAGCCAATCCATTTTACCTTTTTGTTGCTCAATACTTAAAACATTGCAATTATTTATTTTAGTTTTCTGGTATGATACTTTTACTGCCTGCTTTATGTTGTTCTTTTATACTGAGAAAACTTCAAAGTTCAAAGTGAAAGTGTGTGGAAAAGCAATTTTGATTCTTTAATAAATCCCAATATGGTCGTTATATTTTATTTTTCTTTTTGTCTTTTAGAAGTATCTATTTTATTGATGTCCTGCTTGTCCTTCCTCTACTTTGATGTTGAAGAAACATAAATATTTATGAATAAAACATGTGGCCATCAGGCTTGATTGCGTAAGTGAGTGTGTGTTTGTTTGCGCTTGTGAACAACAAATTTCATGCATAAAATATTGTTTTTTCTCTTCAATGCCCTCCAAAGCACGCCCAATCACTGCATTACATTAAAGTCACGTATGTAATTAAAAAGGAAGAAGCAAAAGTTAAAAGCACACATCCAAGTTAACAAAGAGTTTAGAAATGCAGTTCAAGCGTTACAAAATATAGGCCACATTTTTAGGACTGATTTTTGCGTAAATGGTGTTTTCTTTTGTATCACAGTCAAAATGTTAACAAGAATAGTACTTGCAATAAGTATGTGTTTTATGTCCGTTAAAATAAAAACTATATAAAAAATAGAAATAAAAACTGCGATCTGTTGAGAATAAAAGTGCCAGTCTGACCGAAACGAATGAAGTGACTATGGGTATGTAAATTGCATCAATGATTCTCGCAGGCTGCCTTGGACATTTGCTCTTGTCCAAATTGCTCTCCTCATATAATATTTATTTCAAACACAGAGTCATGTCAATTATTTGGAATCAAAAATCCGACAAATGTTCTTGTTTTACCTGCGATATAGGTAGTTCCACGCTCTTTAGATTAGTCATAGGATACGAAATATTGGCAATCCAATACTTGCATCATACTTCTTAAAATGCTTGAGAGACTTAACTGAAATAATTAAATTAATTCATTCAATTCAATTTAAGTCAATGCAGTGCACTCAATGTTGGTATATAAAATTCCTTTCAAAATTTTTGCCATTTTTTCAATCTTCATTATTTTTAACATGTACATGTGATGTTCATGTATGTTTACGCATACATGTTCACTTACATGATCATACAATTATGTAATTATGTAAGCATTATTACGTAACCTTTTTGTTTCTCGTGTAAATGGTTTTTTGCTTATAACAATAAAAACAATAAAGATATTAAAAAATGTTTGGTATTGACCACAAAAGTATTGCCACTTGAATAAGTTTTTGCACAACAATGAAATTATATTAAAAACAAAAACAATATTGAACAGGTTCACTTGATAAATTTAATAAAAATGTAATTTCTTTTACACGTTGATCCTAAGGAAATTCGTTTACAAACATTTTATTGCTTGTTTAATTTTTTTTCACTTCAAAAAATACTCGTAGCGCAATAATAAAGTATTTTGAATTTCATTGTGCTAAAAATAGGTCAGCTGTAAAAAAAATTAAAATACTACAAAAAAAAAATACAAGCAGTAAAATATTTATATTAATTTCATAGAAAACAATAAGAATTTAATAATATAAAGTTAAGTCCAACAAATACTGCTTTATGCATTAATAAATTTAAAAAGATAATATTATACATTTATACAAAAAACTTTTCTAACAATAACGTACAATCTAAAACTAAAAATCATATAGATATTTCCGTTTCCTTTTTAACATGCACTCACACATACTTACTCAATATACACACCAACACATTATTTAAAACAGTTGTTCTTTTGTAACCCTTATAATACTTCTTGGGAATTGTTTTATCTGACGGTTTTTGTCATTTTAATCAACACAAACAGAAACAAAAACCTAAATCGAGAAAACGAAACGGTTAAAAGTTAAAAGAAGATTTGTGGTCAATGGGTAGAGGGATGTTTTAGTTTCCTTTTTGTTTGTTCGTTGTTTGTTTTATTTTCCCTTTGATTTGTTTTGTTTATTTTTAGTTTGAATTAGTTAAATTAATCAAAAAGACCACAAACAATTCTTATGGGAAATCAAAATACCTAAAACATATCAAGAAAAAACTAAAGAATTAATAAACCATGAAAATGGAAAATTTAAGAAAAAAGTTTAACATTTATACAGTGTGTTCCATTAAGACGTTTCATTTTCAATAGCCCGTCATTTAAACAGTTGTCATGACTCAACCTGTAACTATTTACTTGACAGATGATAAGTAGAAACAGCGCAATTAATAAAGACAAAAAATGCTTTAACAACCCATTGAAATTTATTGAAATTCACTACCTGAAATGGTGAAAACTTCGCGTTCACAGTTCCCAAAATATGATTCACGTTGTCGACCACCGATAGTGAAACCGGTATTGAAATTTGATCTGTTGAGAGAAATTAGTGATGTGAAGAATCGATCTCATGCACTTCGCTCAATTAAAACCATTACTGCTGTAATCCACAGTGTTGAGTGTTGTTCGTTTCATTTGCGCTATCGAATGCTAATTAATAATTTTGTATGGTCGAAATTAACAATATCGACGTGGACGATGTGGCGTGCCACACAATTAACGATGCCATCCTGACCGTGTTATTTGTAGAAGATGCAATTGCAATTGCTTACCACTTGACAACATTAGCTTTTTTCTTCGATGCTACGGGAAAGATAAAGTCTACGCTAACGGCCCAAAATATATTCAAAGATGTAATTCCGGATGTTGTCGAGGACATGCAGTCGTAAATATGCGAATTGGGGATGGAAAATTTCATGAAAAGAATGTGGTCCCACAAGCGGCCTTTTGTTTGATATTGTTTTCCATTATTAGTGGCATAGACTTTTACAATTAAATAAACATCAAATCATCTCTCTTGTTTTTTACATATCAAAATGAAACTTTTTGGTGGAAGACCCTATAAGAGAAACTATGCGACTAAATTAAAATTAAGCGTTCTGTTATTTTTTAGAAAAAAAAGATATGTACAATAACTTTAAAAACAACAAAACAAATAAATAAATATATTTACATACATATGCGATTTATAAATTTAATATTTTTTTAACAATTAGCTTTTATATTTCAGTATATGTATAGAAGTATTAAATATATTCATTATTGAACTGACTATACGGCCCTCATAACGTCAAGGAAAGCTACCAAAGCATTTTTAAAGAAAATAGAAAAGGATTTTACTGCATGTAATAAATAAAAGCAAACCCTTTAAAAACCCAAGCGATCATATTCCCTATAATAGATCTTTTGGCATAAAAGGATTTAATTATTTTACAAAACGCAACATGATTAGTGATTATACTCTATTTTAAAGGCATGCATATAATAATCAAAAGGATATCATATGTCACCAAACCAAAATTAAAGTACAGATGGACGGCGGACGTCATGCGGCATTTTGTTGCGTACCGCTGTCGGATATTCTTCCAATGTGCAATGCTAATGTTTTTTGTTTATGTTTTTCAAATGCACCACACGATACTGCGACTGTGCGGCGCAGTTCACTCTTTGACTGTGGCAAAATAATCGCAATTAAGTTTGACCTTGAATAAATGGCTCAGATGCCCGTTATTTTCCCTTAGCAATTATTAAAACAAAGTAAACCACTCGAATGTGTATTTTAGGAAGCTATTAAAATATATGTTCGCCTGGTAGAATATTAAATAAGTAGAGTATAAGGTAAGCAATAATATTTGAGTGAGAAGTTCCTAAATGCACACATTTTAAGTCGCCTAGAACTTCTCATAAGTAGTATATAAGTAGAGTAGGATTTAGAATAAGAATTAATTATTAATGTCAACTGATATAACTTAGGAGCTCCTTAGAGTGCTCTAAGAAAAATAAAAAAAAACAATAATAAGAAAACATTTAAACTTAACGACTAAAAATGATGTAAAATATCTTGGTGTTTATTTTGATAAAAAAACGACATTTTGCGAAACACATAGATAAAATTTGTAAGAAATCATCGAGAACTATTAGAATTTATGGCCAATTATTAACACTAATTCTCCTCTCAACTTTTCCAAATAAAATTTAATATTCAAGATTGGGATAAGACCAGTATTAACATACCCATGGCTCATATGGTACAATGCAGCAAAAGCGCATTTGAAGAAACTACAAATCATTCAAAACAAATGTCTAAAGATAATAAATAACAAAAACTGGAGATATACCATTGAACTTCTTCATAATGAAACTGGCTATGAACGCATTCTCAACTTCAGAAAAAAAGCTTAACAAGAAATACTGCAAATCAATACAAAAGTTCCTCTTATCAGTTGATACCGCGAATGCATACAATCCGCTTCACTACAGCTCAAAAACATAATTAATTAAATCGAGAATGTAAGTTTGTTATCCTTTGATAACTTCGCAGTATCCATGTTTATTTTCCAACTTAATTTAAACTTTTCTTTTTTGCACAAAAAAGGTTTTACCTATTTTTCCTTTAAAAATTATTTATCATTTATCAAGATCTGTGTTGTAATATCTTTAGATAAAGTCTCGAAAATGTAATTTTATATGTAAAAATAAGTTGTAAATAAAGTTTAATTTATAATTGAACTACCTGCTCACCGCGGTGTTGCCCGTGTTTAAAAACTATGTCCTTTTCTTTAAACCTCGTTTAGCCTATGTCATTTTCTGACCCCTAAACTACCACCACCTGTGCAAAAAATCATGTCGATCTTTTGCTCTGTGAAAAATTGAAACAAATCAATCCATACATTTCACTGGGATAAAAAGTAGACTATAATCTATCTCTGAGCCAAATTTCATTCAGATACGTTAAGCCGTTCTGGCATGATTGAGTAACAGGCATCCATCTATCCATTCAAACTTTCACATTTGTAATATTAGATGAACGAATTGTTAAATTGATAGAGCTAATATTTTTTTATAATATAAAAAAATTCTCTATGAATAAAATTGCGGGGTAAAAAAGTTCAAGTAAACTGTAATTTACACCAGTTAACTCTCAGACACACAAAAACAGAAACACTTGATTTCACACACTCCAAAATTTCCTGCACGTATAAAATTTTCTAAAAATTTTCTTCACGCGTCATTAAATCTCAATTTAACGAATAAACAGACGACAGACTTTAAAAGCTCATAACATTCAAAATTGTTTAATAGAAAAACAACAAAAGAGAAAAAGAACGTATAATGAATTCAAAGTGGCGGTGGCGTTGGCTCAGGTAGTAAGCACGTTGACTACAAACCGAAGGACCTGGGTTCAAACCCAGTGTCAGACAGTCATGAAATAAAAACACCACGCATTTCTCTGATGTGCATTGGTGTGCCTTTGTGTCAGTTGTTGGTGGAAGGTTTCAGTGGCGAAGGCATGGTCACTGGTCACTGAACAGTACCAACTTCAGCTGATACTAATTCCAATGTAACATCAGAGCGCCCTCCTTCGTTGGTACTGAGTAGCACAATCAACGGCGAAGTAAAATAAAATTAATAAAAGAAGTGGCTACTAAACAAAACACAGCTTCAAAACTCGTAATGTCCTCCTCGCCACCAGAGGCGCTGCAACACTGCTCTACGAATAAACGTGCAAAAAAAAGGCAGAGTTGTAAAGAACGAATGAAGCTTCAACCTCCTTTCATATCTATCACTATCCCTTTCCACTAGTTCCAGCACAATGCATTGCATGTGTAGGGGTCATCCCCTGAGTGCTGGTCCAAGATAAAAAAAAAAAAAAAAAAAAAAAAGTGTAGCCGTTAGTTTGCTAACGCGTCCCGGTTACTGGAGCGATATTAAACTAACAACTTGAAAAAGAAGAAACTTTTTTTAATAACAACAAATTTGCCAATAAAAATTAAAAATTAACTGAAAACAATAAGATTGAAAAATTAATATTTGGAAATCAAAATAGCTTAGTCTCTCAGAAAAGTGCAAATCGATTATTATTTTTTTAATGCATTAAAAATAATTTAATGCAGTTCAATATCACTCATTCGCTCTGAGTTACAGAACTTTCACACCCCTAAAAGTATGCAAAAGATTTTTATAAAAGTCTGTACGTATGATTAATATTCGGTGAAATCAGATTAAATATTATTCATACAAATTAATCCGAAAAATTAATGCTGCATTTTTTTACTGCCTGGCCCACGATGTCGAACGATATCGTTTTTTTAGTAAAATTACATATAAAACAAAAAAAAATTATAAAATTTTGTTTTTTTTAATCGTATAATTTCCCAAAAGAACGATATCGTTCCACATCGTGGGCCATTTTTATTTTTCGAACTAAATTGATTTGTATTCGTTAAGCCGAACAAGTTTCAGAAATTCAAGAATGCTTCTTAAGAAAATTAGATGATGTTAATTTTTATCTTTTTGGCTAAATTTTTTTTACGTAAGTTTTTCTTCTGTATGCTGGCATTATTTGTTATAAAATAGTTTTACTTTCTTCTTACAATTTTTCGACCATCTGTTTTTTTTTTTAAATTAATCTAATTTATTTTGAACGCTAGGTAAATTTTTTAAAATTATTAAAAACAACGATATTTCGCGAATTCTTTGTGTGGCTTTTTCAGGGATATATAAAATTGTGTAAATAAAAATTTTTACAAGAATCAAAATAAATTAGATTAATTTAATTTTACTTTCGTAAAAAATAATTTGAAACGTGTTTCGAGTTTTGGTTTTCTTATATTAGAAATCTTTACTTTTATATTAAAAAAAAAATGTTTTTCTAAACTAGAAGCTATTTGTTTAGTCCAAACTGTAGTATATTGACTGAATTGTTTATATTTTCGATCTTCTTAATTGGGTAATGTTAAGTTAGAGGTTTTGCTATTCAGCAGTTTTAACGCTACTTAGTGTGCACGTTATCGCGATGCTACTGTACACTGGTAGTCATCTTAAAGAAACAAAGGGAAAAAACAACGGAAAATTTAAGGAACAATATAACGCAAATCAACAGACATTAATGTATGTTGACCACAAGGTGCATTAAGGTGCATTAAGCTGCATTTCCAGTCACTCATTCATCCCGTAACTGGCTGAATTTGACAAGAAAACAGCTTATTTGAGAACGTCATGGGAAAAAATCTTTTTGCTAAAAAAAATTACAGCAGCTTGTAAATGTTGCGCTCTACCAGAACTCATAATTAATTATATTCTATTTCATGTTTTTTTCCAGTTCATTTTTTGTTTTCCTAAACAAAGTTTTCTTTCGGTGGCAGGTCGTTAAAATAAAAGAGGTTAAATGTACAGGGAAGAAAAAAATTAAAAAAGCGTTTGATAATGTAAAAAACAGACTGAATGGAACATAAGTTAATTGAGTGAGATAAATTTATTTAGTCGTCTTCGTGCCTCGTACATCCTGCTTATAATTCTTACGTCTTGTAGAGTGGTGGCGTCTTGATATATTTTAAAATCTTTAAATCTGATGTAGTTATATTACAAACATATATACATATGTATACTTTGATTAGGAGCATTAGAGCTTCATTTTCTATATTAGCTTTATTAATCAATCAATAATTTGTAAGAAACTTCCTTCAAATATTTCTTATTATTTGGACTGCAAAATTTCAATTTCTTAAGTATAACTGTCAGGCCCATGATGTCTTTCATACAATTACATTTAAAACAAAAACAATATTTTAAAATTTGTTTTTGTGTTAAATGTAATTGTACGAAAGAACGAATACTAGTGACATCATGGGACTGGCAATAAGTTTTTGTCACGTTACAGAAAAGCAATGCTTTTTTAATATTTTATTTTAGGTTTTATTTGCACTTAATGCTGTAATCACCCTTATTCCAGTTGGTGACATCGACGACACGTCAATACAATCCCAAAAATATTGGGGCTTGTCTACCCGTTGTCGAAAACAACTGACTACTACTGACAGGCTCATATTATTTTCTAGACCTTATAGAAAAGAAATACACTTTCATTAGCACAAAATTATTCTCGACAAGCCCCAATTTTTTGGTATTGTGTTGACGTAACTTCGATATCGCCATCCGGAATAAGGGTGAATGGTTTTGAAAATCTTCTAAAATTTACTATTTGTCGAAAATTTGTCATACAAAAAAATTTAAAAAAAATATTTACATTAAAATTTCTATTAACTAAAAACGTTTTTTTGTATCACTGTTATTGTGTTTCCAACCCACTGTCTATTGTGCATAAAATCTTTCCTACTTGTTTTAAAACAGCTCATTTTTATTACTTCATGACTACTAATTTTGATTTTATCTTAATACACACTTAAAGTAACAATCTAACATGCACATTATCTTACGCTCACACCATCGTGAAAATTCACTTTGCTTTAAATATTGTCTTCGACTTCATCTTCATCGTTCAAATAACTAGATGATATATAATCGTAACAAATTTTAATATGATTTGTTTAATAAGTAGTTGGATGGTTGGTTGGTTGTTTGGCTTTTCCACTTACAGCCTTTGCTACCAAAAACAACGTTTATGCACACAATATCACACAAAAAGATTTAACAAACTGTTAAGACCATTACAGAGGCTGTACGCTTGCTATACTTTTTATTTCTCTACGATAAAATATTATTTTCAAGAATGTACGACAAACTTGTAATTATCATGTAATCATTGTAATTTACAACATTGATTTAATCTTGTTAAAATACTCCCACAAAGTTTTTTAACACATACACACTTATAATTTTCTTGTGTGCGTTTGAGTACATTTTTAATGTGTTAATGAAATCAAAATAAAAATAATCTTTTTTATTTTTATTTTTTTAAATTGTTAAAGAGTATAAAATTCACAAAGTATGTTGATGTTGAAAAGTAAGTAGAAGTATCGAACTCCGGAATTTAACTTTGCATGTACGCAATCTTTCGAAGAAGTGGATACAAGTGGTGAAGACATCACGCTGAATACAGTGCACAGTAATTTTTGAATTGGGTTCATGGATAAAGAGAACACAAGCCGGTAATCTGGGTAAAAGATCCATACAGTCATGATGAAACCAGGTGCTACACATGCTGTAATTATGCTGTTGGAACAAATAAGAGGAAGTTGAAGACAAAAGCATATATTGCAGCTTATACTGCATCACTTCAAGTGCCACACTCTGATGGTGTCGAATAACTTAAAACCTCCCAGTTCTCAGATTATGTCTGGATGGGCACTCGAATGTACTATGTAAAATTCAGCTAAAAATAAATAAAAGAGATCTTTGTGGAAGTTTTACGATTTATTTATTGCTTGACATGCTTATAAATACATATTTAAGATCCTAGTCCATTCACAAATTGTTTTAACATATTTTTTTCATTCATCTATATATCTCGCTAGAATTCTTAGTTCGAAACAATTTGGCTACGTTTGCCCATTCAATGTATTTTTAAACAATATTTGGAACCATTAGTGCATATAAAGTGCATCTAGAGCACTAATTAAAGAAATTTAAAAAATTCCCATAAATGTACCAAATATTTCTTTTGATTATAACTTTACTGAATTTTCCATAACTTGGTAGCTGTTGATAAAAAAAGGTGAAATAAGATTTAAAAAAATCCAAATTGTTCGACATTTGAGCAATTTTGAATCACAAGATACATTTTTTTGGGAAAGCATCTACTTCCAAGTCTACAGCTACAATTGTGCTCAAAACAAGTAAAGAAAATTCTAATAGGTTTCTGAGCTATAGCCATGAAAAATATTGCATGTTCTTTGGAAAAATTAAGTTTTACCCAAAACATACATGAGATCATAAAATTCGAACAGTAGATAAAATTAGCAAAACATAAACGCAGGTTTTTTAGTTTCGATACGTATTTCGAGAACTTCCACGCGAGAAGAGTTTTCATTTTATGTGTTACACTGTGTAATAGAGAGTTATGAAATGAACTGGTAACAGACTAAAATTATTCATTGAATAAAATCTCTCTTTTTAAATGATAGACTTTTTTAACAAATAAAAAACACTCTGGAAAATTTCGAATCTATTTTTTTAAACAACAAAGCCATTAATTGCCACCACTTTTGAGATCGTTCGTGTGTTAAGTTCAACCAAAGTCATGACTATAAGTCAACAACGTACTGTGAACTTATAACAATATTTTTCATTTTTTTTCCTTTTAGTTTGATAGCAACAGATGATTATGGTGAGACACTTAATTCATGCTTCATGCCTTTTTTGCTGTTTTAATAGAATGCACTATGGGACGGATTACTGTAAATTTTAAATATTTGATAAAATAAATCACTATTTCTGTGAATGTTGTATGCAATCATACATGACATACTTAAGAAATGTACCCCCATATTCCATACTCCGGCAAGCGGGTTTTTCGAAAACCTTCCCAGGAGGACAAACACTTTTTTCTTTAAATGAGTATATTAGTGATAAAAAACGATTTCTGAGAAATCTCTAATCCATTGTGACGCTTGATTTTTATTTTATATAAGCTTTTTTGTGTTATACATTTTTGTATGACGTGGCACTGCTTAACGAGTATGCACTTGTAAAAGTTACTGTCGTACAAAAACGTAAGAATGCACATGTAACATTCTCTTAGCCAAATTCACATAATTTTACTAGCCTTCAAATCGAGTAAACAAACCCAATCGAAAGAAAATCGAAAATTGTTTTTTTGCGAAAAAAACCTAATTTTAATTTCTGTGCCTTTTTATTTAGTTTTATAAATTTTATATTAAATTGTTCCAAAAAAAAAAAAAATAGCTGGCAAAAAGATTTTCAAAATTATTTATACATCTTTACTGGAAACATAAACGAAAATAAATTGAAAGAAATCAATAATTTTTAATTAATATTTTTTTACTAATTTCTCCTTTTGAATTCTATGTCTTTGCACATTTTTTTAAAACATTTTTGATGTTTAAAAATCTTATTTAAACTCAAGTCAGCCTGCTGTAAATCGTTTGTTATAAAGTCTCGGTTCGCACTATGAAAATTTCTTTCATGAAATTTCTGAAATTCTCTTTTAAAATTTCACTCGTATCTGCACACTGAAAGTTAATTTCATGAAACTTAATATTTTTGTTTGTTTACTTTCACATTATTTTTCTATTTTGCACTCTAAAACAAATTTTTGCTGTCACTACCATTAAAAGAATATAAAAATAAAGTAAAATCAAAAATAATAGTACAGCCAACTTCATGTTGACAATTACGAATTACAATACAAAACAGAATTTCAGTGAACATGAAAGTGTGTACCCGACACCATTCTTCTCTCCCCTCTCACCAACAAACTGCCAGTTTCATGAAATAAAATTTCATAGTGCGAACCGAGACAAAGAATACCAAATGAAAATTATTCACTTTTATGAAATCAATTTATTTAAAATTAAAATCTATAAACATTTAATTATTCTTTTAGAATATTGTTTCACATCCAATTATTTTTGACTAAAAACATTGCAAACTTAAACTTTGGATTAGCAAACGAATTTAGTTCGAAAATAATCACATTTAGATAAATATATTCCATTTTAGTGAAAATAAAATTTGTGCATATTTATTTAAAGCGAGAAATACTTAATGGTTATTCTTTCTTTAACAAATATTTGTGGCGACTGGGCTAAGTTTAATATTTTATTAAATATATCTTGCTGATAAAAGGCGACAATTATTTGACTAAATGAATTTTAGCGCAATCATTGAATTTGTTTTTAAGTTTAAGATATTCAAAAATTAAACTTAATATTTTATTATATATTTCTTCCTGATAAATATTAAAAAAGGAACTTTAGGGTTCCCATTAGATTTGTTTCAAAGTTCATCTTATTCATAAATTATATTAAAATTTCAATTTAATATTAAGCAGCTTAAACCTAGTGTGTGTAAATTTTTTTTATAAATACTATGTAAACTATATTGTTCATTTAATATTTAAATATGTCTGCATGTATGTGTGTGTTTATACCTTTATCTTCGTATATGTGTAGATGCCATGTTGCTTTCCAATGACATCACACCGACACATTCATAAATTTATGAAGGTAAACTTTACCTTGTTGCTCTTATATCTTCTATAAAAGTATGTTTTTTTACCCCTTTTAGCTTAAACTTGACATTTTGCCAATTTTATACATGACCAGAATATAGAAACCAAACAAAAGTATTTAAATAAACCAAAAACTATCAATAAGTAAAACAAAAGATCTTACTTTGTTTGATAAATTTAATTTGTTCTTATAATAATAATTTTTCAAATGATTTTAATCCTTTTAGTTAATCCTTTACAAATTGGAACTTTGTGTTGCCCTTTATATGACATCATGTGCTTGAATGTTGACGATATTACAATGGCATGCCTAATTCTTTAGAAATTCAATTGTGGTTTAAGTCGTCTTAAATTTGTATGCAAAGAAATTGCATAATTGGAAATTTGTTAGGTTTTCAAAATGAATTTGCTAATACAAATAGATGTATTCTGCCTTTTGTATTTATATCTCATTTAACTCAATACAGCTAATAAATATACAAGATAATTATTAATTTCGGGGAACTATCGGGTGTTTTTTTAGAGGTATAGAACTTCGAATTGAAATAAAACACAAGAAAATCGTTTTAATGTCCATCAATTTGGCTTTATTGGAAGGATAATTTTATGCCATTAATGTTTAAATATGATTTCGGGCATGTGGCCGCCGCGGCTGGCTCGAATAAAGCCAATTCTACAGGTCCAATTTTCAACCACTTTTTCGAGCATATGGGGCCGTATGTTGGCAATAACGCCACGAATGTTGGCTTCCAATCCCCTAACGTTTCTGGTTTGTTGGCGTAGACGAGCGACTTCACATATCCCCAAAGAAAATAATCCAATGGTGTCAAATCACACGATCTTGGTGGCCAATTGACAGGTCCATTCCGCGAAATTATGCGCTCATCGAATGTTTCCTTCAATAAATCGATTGTGACGTGCGTTGTGTGGCATGTAGCGCCGTCTTGTTGGAACCACAACTCATCCACATTCATGCCATCCAATTCGGGAACAAAATAGTCGGTTATCATGGCTCTATACCGGTCTCCATTAACGGTAACTGACTCTCCAGCATTATTTCGGAAGAAGTATGGCCCAATGACTCCACCAGCCCATAGAGCACACCAAACAGTCAGTTTTTGTGGATGTAATGGCGTCTCAAGGGTCTAATGTGGATTCTCTTCACTCCAAATGCGGCAATTTTGCTTGTTGACGTAGCCATTCAACCAAAAATGAGCCTCATCACTGAACAAAATTTTGCGATGAAAATCAGCATCGAGATCAATCTCATTTTCGGCCCATACACCAAAATCACGACGCATTGCATGGTCTCGCGGCTTTAATTCTTGCACAAGCTGGATCTTGTAAGGTCGCAAGCCAAGATCTTTGCGCAAAATCTTCCATAAAGTTGATGGACAAAGCTCCAATTGCTGTGCACGGTGGCGAATCGATTCATTCGGGTCCTCTTCAACACTTTGCTCTACAGCGGCAATTGTTTCTTCGGTGCGCACTGTTCGACGTCTCTGCGGATGCGTATTATCACATAGAGTAAACGTAGTGCGAAAACGATCCATGGTTAACCGAATTAATTGCTCTGATGGACGATTATGTCGACCATAAAATGGACGGAGCTTGCGGTAAACTTCGCGAACTGAACCATTATTTTCGAAATAAATTTGCACGATTTGCAAGCGTTGTTCTTTTGTCAACCTGTTCATGATGAAATGGCAAACCAAACTAAATATTAATCACTTGACAGCTGACAAAATGGCCGCCAGTTAAAAAAGTGATGCCAACTTAAAGTTCTATACCTCAATAAAAAACACCCTTTATTTTATAACAATTCTCATGCCAAAGATCTTGCTGGCTTTATTATGTTGCTGTGTTTTTTTTCTTTTCTATTTAAATGTGATCAATGTCTTTTTTTTAATATTTTAATAACGTTTAAGGGAAATAATATTAATTTCCTACAATTTGTTAAATTACTAATCTTTATTTACCAAACTACAACCACAAATAATAATCACACTAATAGGAACAAAGAATATAGAAAATAATATATTTAACAAATAAATAACATCAAATAGCTAAACCCACATTTTCACCATGTAAACAATTTGTAAAGACACAATAACAATTATTATAATTTAGTTTGTTATTCACAAATTAACAACACCATCATGTGTAAATGTGTGCAATATATCAATATTAACTAAATGTAAATTATTTTTAAACAAATAACAAACTAATTATAGTTCATTAAAAAAACAATATTTATTGTCATACAACTTTTGTTTATTTTAAGGTGATTTAAATAGTAATTTTTTATAAATTGAATAACACAGTTTTAAAAACACGAAATCCTTAATTTAAGTTCGTTGCTGAAGTATTTAAATCCTTTTTTTGTAATGCAGCTTAGGATCACATTACACAGCCGATTTTGACAATAATTATACCATTTTAAGAGCACTTCTTTTGCAGACGTGCTCAGCCTATATTTTATTAAAATCGCTTAAGTTTTTTGGGAGCTACAAGCAGCTAAAGTTGTTACTAATACATGCACATTGTATTTACCTGCATGTAACGACTTCGAATTGCGTGTGCAATTTATTTCTGCAAAGAAATGATATCGAGCTGTTTTTTACTTTATAAACATAAAGAGCTTATTAATTTCCTTCCACTTCACTTGTTATGATCGAATGGACTAAATTTATTCCGTATAGTGCAGGTGTGGTGAAGATAACAACAATCGCACTCTGCCTTTTCAGAAGATTGATTAGGACTGTAAATTAATATATATATTTTTTAAATACAAATACAATTGAGAAATTCAACTTATACACCAGAAAATTGTAGATCATAGACTTAATTATGTAAGTATGTCCAAATGTTACCAAAGTACGATTTTCAAAAAATCGTTTAAGCTCATTAATACAATTAAGAAATCATATTGATAACAACAAAAAAACCCGCTGATGAATGATAAAGAAATATATGTGTGAAATAAATTTCGAAATTTGTAATCCTAGACACAAACTATCCGCATTAACAGACTTCTGTTACAATGACAACATGGCGCTGTTAAGCATGGAAAAACTGAGGGAATATATCGTCGGTATCCTGCAAAAAAAGTTCTAAGTCCACTTTTTGCGAAATGGAGTTAATGATGCAGAAGTGTTCCAAACGTCATATCCTGTGTGCTGTAAAAAAACCCCATGCCTTTTTAGAATATTTTTGTAGCTATTGTATTAAAACAAATTATTCTATATCCAAAACACCCAAACACAATTTGTTTTCTATATTTTGTTTATATTATTGCTGCAAAAAAGGTCAAGTCTCAAATGAAAAAGGTAAAGAAACTCAAAATGACGACTATGTGGCACATTTAAAGAGAAAAGTCGAATGTTCAGCCGCGAAATAATTAGACAAATAAAGGGCCATTAATGAGGGCCATTCCAACTAGTGATGTAAGCTCAGTGTACTATAACCGAAAATTGTGTGCATACAATTTAACCATCTATAACGCTGCTCCACCAAACGAAAGTTTTTTTTTTGCTATTTTTGGACAGAGATTGATGGAAAAAGAGGAGGTAATGAAATTGGTTCATGCTTGTATAAATACTTGCATCAGCACCCACCGGAAATTAAAGAAGTATCTTGTTTTTCTGATACTTGTAGTGGCCAAAATAGAAACAAAAATATTTCAGCATTGTTCCTCAAGTTCTGAATTTGGATAAAATTGAACACAAATTTTTAGAAACTGGTCACAGTTACATGGAAGTTGATAGTATGGTGCTATCGAAAAGCAGAAGAAAAATGTTCCAGTATACACCATTCAAGACTGGATTTTCGGGATTTATCAAAGCTATCAGAGTTTATAAAAAACAAAAATGTAGACGAAAATGGGAATAAAATAAACTGGATGAAAGTAAAATCTTTTAGATACCAAAAGTTTAATCCTGGTGTAATAGAGTATAAATACGCCCATAGTGAAACCTATAAAGAAATTCGTGTTTTTGGTAAAGGTCGGCCCATGAATTTGAAAAAAGTCAACATTGAAAAGGTGCATAAAAGCAACCTTCCTATCAGTATCGAAAAGAAGAAAGATTTACTTAATCTTTGTATGTCAGGAGCCATAGCGGACGAGTTTCATCACTGGTACCAAAGCTTGAAGGCATGCAAAACCGTCAGAAATAAGGCCCCAGAACCGGATATGATATAATAAATCAGAATCAGAACAAGATGCACCAATTTAATACAAAGATTATAAAAAACCATTTTCTTAAAAAATGTTCATGTCCATAAAATAATATTTGTTAATGCAAAAAAAAAGTCTATGTTCAAGATGCATTTCATTTTTGTATAAAAAAAATTAAATATATAAAACTGAATTAAGTTTTTTGCTTTCATTTTAAAGTTAAGTTATTTAATTATTATATTCTAATATAAATTTTAAAATCTAAGCTATTTAAAGATTTTTTCCGGTGGCCATAAAATTTATATCGCCAATAACTCAGAAACACAATTATGTGTCTTAGATCTTTTTTGCAGGATACCGACGATATATTTCAAATTAAATAAAAAAATTTAATTTTAGTGAATTTTTAAATTTGGAACTAAATTAAAATGTAAAAATTCCCTAAAATCCGAATTTTCTTATTAAAAATTCCACTGTTAAGAAATCTGACTAGTGAGTTTTATAAGGGAGCTTAACATCTATAAACTTTATAAATTTTTACTAGTCCAGCTATGTACTTTAGACTGGAGCTCATCCTCTACAGAAATTCCAATTTTGAAAACTTTCATGTTAAAAACAAGAAAAAAAATAATATTTTCCTTTTCCCAGATCTTCAATTTACTCAGCATATTTTTTTAGATAATCTCGTGTGATTGTTGATAATTTTTTCATATTTGAGGAAAATCAAATGTATAGTTTTTAATACAAAATAATATACTATTTTCTTTTATTAAAAATGTTATTGAATAACATATAATTTGTATGTTTTTGTACTTGTTCATAAAAAATTTTTTTTAAATAAACAGACAAAACAATAGCATTAGTAAAAATAAGAAATTCAAGTAATTATTTAAAATGATTTATTAGAAATTTGCTTGCATTTAAAAGCATTTATGAAGCCGGTACACTTAAAGAAAAGTATGCGTAATAATTGATTGACAATAGAATTATTAAATAACCAGTATGCGTAGTGGTGAAGATAATCTTTTTTTATTTTCAGCATAAAGTACAAATGTTAGCTTAGAGTCAGTGGTGCCAGTTTAGCCTTTCCGAGGGTAGATTTAGCATTTTTTCTTGTTGTTTTACCCTCGAAATTTACGTTTTATCTTCGTGGCTTTTTTTTAAGCCTCAGAAGGCTAAATTTTTATTTTCTACTGAACTCATAAAATCATATTGAAACAAATCGAGTTAACTTTTCAAAACCCTTTGGCAGTTCTGTTTACTTAATGGTCAACTTTCCTTTACCATTGGAGTTGTTGAAGCTGGTTTTTCTTGTTGCACTGTGTTATTTGAGGTGAATAATTTGCTGTGAAAAGAAGAGGTGGATTAGAAAGAACCTCTTTTTCCTTTTGCAATGTGGAAGGGATACTTATCTTGGCGCAGGAGGAAGTTCCTGAACTTTTAATAAATAAAACAACTAATCACTTTAAAAATTCAACTTTTTCTTTTATTTAAGTGAGAAATGGGGAAATGAGTGGATAAAAAGTTCCTGCTTGGTTAAAGGTTATATTGAGAATGAATTTAGTTAGAATAAAATAAAAACCACTACAAAATAATACTCACAAGTTACTTCTAAGTACAAATTCATTATGTATAATAAACCCGTGTTTACATTGAAATTCAAAATATAAAATGTATTTCTTTCAAAAATATATTTAAATGCAAAATATAAAAGAGCTTGTTTAAACAGATTTAAACAGACAGAGAGACCTAGATTCGTAAGATTCCTTAAACCCTTTTTCGAATTCAAATGTTTCTATAAAAACAACGTTAAATTAAGTTATTTTTTGTTTATTCATTGTAGTTCTTGAGATTCTTTCTTTGTTTTTAACAGAAACTTAATTTATTTGTAAATTTTAACGTCTTTTTTTGTTTGTTCTTCTTATTCTATCTCATAAATGTTATTTTTAAACAAACAAACTTCTCGCTCCCTTCTTGCTCTACAAAGTTAAAACTGCAGCGATTAAATTTCTTACATTTTGCTAAATATGTCAGTCCTGCAATATATATTTCTCTAGAATGTTTTCTCTTATATTACCCACTCTCTAGACTGCAACGCTGTCATATTTGAAAAATAATGATTTTTGCACAATGCAATCAAGTTTTTGAAATTATTAGCATGTATAGTATTGATTTTACGTTATTAAAGTTTATAACTTGGACTTAGTTTAATAAAGATATCTAAGAAAATATAAAAAAAAGTCTTCATTATTGTGTAACTTCAAAATCTTTGCTATTTGGAGATACGTCAATGTGGCATTAAAGGATCAATAATCAAACCAATTGCTTTAGAAAAGTAATCACTTTTATTCAAAGTGTATTTCTGAATTCGTAAAACTTTTACATGAATACATAAAATCTCTAAAAAAAATTATTTATACATATACTCTTAAAAAAGGATTACATTTTTTTCTTCCTTTTAGCTTTAAATTTATTCATAAATAAAATATGAATTTGTTAAAGCCGTTGTACAATATATGTTTACATTAGGGTGTTTCGTCGAATGCTATTTGGTATAAATATTTAATTTAAAAATTAAAAAAATTATAATAAAAAATAATAAATAAAATTAAATAAATAAATAAATATAAAAATTAAATTGAGAAAAAACTAAATAACAATACAACTCTGCATCATGTTTTCATATCCTGAATTCAGTCCAGACTATGGTGACTCAGAAGAGAAAACATTCAAGCAAAAGCTTGATATTGACTGCTCTTAAGATCAACAAACTCTTCCACACAAACTACAAGCTGTCGCACAGTGCTTCGTTTCCATATAATGGGATAAAAAGGCAGGAGTTGTCAGATAATTTTGAAAATCAATACACTTGCATAAAATAAAATAACTTAGTTAAGAAAAAAACAGATTTTTTGAAAAATCAGTGCAAAGCAAAGGTAGGCGTTACCTCCCATGTGTCCTTAAACTGATAAATGTAATTTTTACTTCAATAATACCTTTAAAACATCATCAGAGAAACATCATTTATTGAAAAATGATTTAAAAACGCATAAAATACTTTTGCAAAAATAAAAAAATTTAGGTATTTGAAAGATAACATAAATGAAAAACTAGCGGTTTTAACGTCATTAAAAAAATCATAAAAACTGCATAAGTTTTAAAAAAGGAAACATATTTATTTAAATCCGATTTTTTTAAATTTTAGATTTTGAAACAAAAATTATAAAAGCATAACTGAATAATTATATATTATTAAATCTAAAATAAAAAAACGTTAAAAGAAAAATATATAAAGTCAAACTTATAACAAAGCATTATCGCTACTTATGCATCTCATCTTCGATTAAACACACGTTTTAGTGCTTTTCTTTGAGAATATTAAAAAAAGGACTAAATATTAGTATTATTCTTTAAATTAAGCTTGAGGTGACCTTTTTTTTATAAAAATCATCCAAATTTATTTTATCTCGATATTTCGTTACTTCTTCAGGAGGAAAAAATTATCAAACAATATAAATAACAAAAACTAACAAATTATTGATCAACAATTTCTTTTTCCGTTTTTGTTGAAAAATTGCTTTCAATTAAAATATTTTTTATTTAATGTGATTATTTTTCGAACAATTTTGTTGTTAGGGGTTTTTTTATTTTTATTTGAAATTTTTTTTGATAAATGAGGAAATGAACTAACTGTCTATTTGTCGATATCGAAAGAAAGAAAAATTTCTTTTGAATTATTACAATTGAAACAAAAACAATTAGTTATAATTTTCGGTTTGACAGATAACTATCTATATATGCATCTAATAATTCTTCCATGACAATGTCAGCTATAATTGGATACGCCGGAGATCCCATAGGAAGTCCATTTTTCTGTAAATATATCTTATTATCATACTGAAAATATCTACTATCAACTATACGAAACTCTAAAATACGTAAAAATAATTCCCCTTGTTCATATCAGTATGTTCTGTAATTCTATTCGAATTTTCTTCTATAACACTAATTGCTAGTTCTATTGGAACACTTGGAAATAAAGAAAGAATATCAAATGATACCAATATTTCATTATTAAATATCCTAACGTTTTCTATTTCATACCTAAATTATAATGAGTTCTTAATATTATATTTAGAATCCATAGTCAAATTTTTAAGAATTTGTGTAGTAAATTTACTGAAGGTGCTGGTGGCTGAAGTAGTTAGCGCGTTGACTATAAAGCAAGTAATGTCTAAGAACGTGGGATCGAGCCCACTTTCAGGCAAGTCATAACATCCATAATTTTTTCAGATGTTTATTAGTATGGCAATGTATTTGTTGTTGTTGGACCTCCTTCATCGGTATTATAGCAAAATTGCCGGCGAAGTAAAATAAGATTCAGCGAAAAAGATTTCTTCAATAAAAAATTAACAGGTATTTTATTTAGTTTCTTGTATCTTTAATTATTTTAAATTAAAATATTTCTATATACAACATTATACGATTTATTATTTTCCGCAAAAACATATAAATTTTGAGCACTCGCTACTCTTGTGCAATGACTTACTATTTCGAATTAAGTGCTTAACATTTTTTATCTCCGTTTGCTTATTTTGTAACTTAACAAAAATATCAATTGCTGGAATAACTTTAAATTAAGTTGAAACCATTTGATAACATTTACACAGATTTTTATATAATTTACTAAGAACTACTGATGCTGAAATCTAAATCCATATTTTTTACCTAAGGGGAGTACTCTGTTCATTATTTTGTGCTGTCGAAGGTCCTTGTGAAAAAAAATTACATGAATTGTTCATGGATAAATGTTTGAGGACAGTACATTGTTTATTTTGTAAAAAAAAACATAAATTTCTTTCAAATTAATTGCCCTTTAACCCCTCACCGACCGTATTCTTGAAAAATAAATTGCCTGTGTGCCATTCTAGACTCTGATCTATCTGTGTACATTCAAATTGGTTGGATAGTTTCAGAAAGGCACCAGTAGTTGATCCTTGTCTCCCTCGTGGTCCTTTTGAAAAAAATATATACATAGCTCATATATCTTTCCAGACTTAGATCTATATATGTATGTTTTAAATTTCAATAACATTGGTTATATAGTTTTAGAGGGTCAAAACTTGAAAGCCTATCTGTCTACCAGATTTCATTAAAATCCATTAAGTTGTTTTCCCGTGAACATCCAAGCATACAAACTTTCTCTTTTATAGTATTGGTAGGAGATCCTTAACCAACAACCAATAATTCTATAGAAATTCCCGTTTATAACTGAAAAAGTATAACAATTTTTTTAACATAGAAACACAGTTTTATTCGAGATTCAATCCAATTGCATTTGTATGTGATCTTGCTTATAAAATTCGTGTTTGTCTCACATTGCGGCTTTCAAACGTTAATACTCGTACAGAAATCATATCCTTTGAAAAGTCTACCTGTTGAAATGAAAAAACAAAATATCGAGACACTCTAGCATACATGCATAAATGAACAAATGTGTATATGACTATTCATGTTGATAAATCATTTTAAAATTATATAAATTTGTTAAGTAACTCAATTCATATGCAAACAATTGAAAAGAAAAAGAATAAATAAATAAACCAAACTGAAAGGAAAACAAAGAATGATCTAAATGGAAACGGAAGTTTTTAAAAGTAACTAAAATAAAATTTACAATGGCTGTCGAAATTAGTGTATGTAATTGTTTATTTTAAAGAAAATTTTCGTTTTAAATAACAAGATACTTTTCTCAGTTTATTGCTGCAAACATGCACTGCTTTTGACTTATAACATTCTCCCCCACCACGACCCTTTTAACCAGAATAGCAGTATGGGTTTCACAACACTATTGTTGTAACTTACAATAACTTCGGTTTTATGCTGTTGTTTGAAGAACGGAAGGAATGTCTTAATTTTTGTACACCCGAAATTTGTGTGTCCATTTGAGGTTTAAAGTGAAAGAAAACCACACATGTGCAATTTCAATTATGTGAAATATGTTGTTGGATTTTATTTAAGTTGTAATGATAAGGATTTTCTGAAATTTAATTGAAAGGAAAACAATATCATTAAGTATTAATTAATTTTACAAGTAATTAATTATCAACAATACGTTGAAGTGGTTTAACGCTTAAATTTATGTATCTGGTGAAGGGGAATTTTAAAAGGCTTCTTGTAACAGCCCCTTAGAGAAATCTCATTGTTATTGTGGTTATTAATATTGTTTGAAAATACATAAGCTTTTACTTTTCGCTGGGTTAACGAAAGTCAGTGTTTTTTTAGTATGAGAACAGCTACGCTCTCTATGCCTACAGTAAGCATTTTTAGTGTATTAATTCTTATTTAACTTAAAGTCACAGTGATTAATATTTTGGCTAGAGTTCGTAAAATTTTTAGTCCGAAAGAATTGGACATGAGACAATATTCCAAAGGAACAATTGTTTGAGTTTGTTAAAGTTATTTAGATTAGAGGCAGTGCTTATTTTTTATCTGAGGAATACCCTGAACGCGTCTTTAAAAGATCATAACAAATGCGTGTGAATTTTTTGAAACAATTATTCTATGGGATGGTCATCACTTTAGAATGAATATATTCGCGGCTAACAATTCGTCGTTCGTCGCAGTTGTGTTCCCAGCATTAAACAACGTTTTATTTGTTGAGCTAATCAATACTTTTCAAGAATATAGTTTAAGATCTACTGAGTATTTTGCATTAGCACCAATGTAATCCATGCATATAGACTAACACCGTGTGTAATTTTTTAAGTCATGGAAAAATAACTATATACGGACACCACTACGTGATAAAAGACCAAAAGAAAGAAGACCCGTGTCTTCCAGTTTTGCCCAAAGTTATGCACTTTTTTATGGGCCCCAAATCTTTGGTACCAAACCGTTAAAAACTCTCAATAAATAAATTTTTAAAACATATGAACTTCAGGTAGCCGCAAAAGTGAACAATTTTCCGAACATTTTTTAATTTCATTTGTTTTTTCTTTACTTCAACAATGAGATACATACTATGCTATCTATTACAAAAATGTACCTAAGATCTCAATAAACAACTCACGCGATTACGCACCGACCCCAGCAGTACAGGTAAAGCAATAAGGTCCGCACACGCATCAAGGTACTCAGCACACAATATAAAAGCTACACGACGCTCACGACACTATAGAGAAAGTACTATAACATAATTCGCGCCCAACATTGGCAACTGACAATTTCAATATGCAGTGTGAAAAACTTGATCTTGTTACGTTTGCGGTCATCAAATCAGAAAAAAACTTGTACAAGATTTCAAAAGGAAAATAATCTTTTAACTAGTGAATTCAAAAGAGCATATATGTACGTTATTTTTCGACGAAGCAGACTTGACCGGTGAAAATTACACACATTAATACAGTGTGTCGCCAATGCTATAACAATATCATGGCATGGTTGAGTGCAGAAAAATATAGTATGAAGTATTGTAAGCAGGTAAACTGGATTAATCGTCCAGGTGATCATGATGCAAGCAGTTGCGTAAATTACACATGTCGTCTAAATCGACATGCTGAGAAAAACAAAATTTATAAAGCAACTATAACAGCCACACTACCAGTGCTTGCACCTGAATATTTTGTATCAACAAGGCCGCCAACTCCAGATCGTAGGACAGAATTTACAGGAATGCCTAGAGCAAGTGGTGTTACTTATGACGATCCATTTGATAGTGATTATGTGCCCCAACAGGGAAGAGATGGACCACAACTAATAACACACATGGAAACGGATTTCATTGCGCCCATATTGGGACTACCGCATCGACTTGCTATTTTTTTACAGCGTTTTTACCATAACTCACACATGCTAAGTGATGATAATTCGTTCGCTTACTGCAAGGATATAAAAACTTTGGTGGTAAAAATCGGAATGAACTACATCGCAAGTGAGTGGAGATTATTTATTGATGGTTCTGTTTCAAGCTTGAAAGCAGTTTTGTTGCATGCGTCACCCCGAAAACCTTCCATTCCGCTAGCAATGGGTATTAACATGAAAGAATGCTATGAAACATTGAGCGAGATAATGAAAAATATCAAATACTACGAAAATAAATGGAAGATTTGCTGTGATTTGAAGGTCATCAACATTTTGCAAGGGCTTTCTAAAATTCTTTTGTTTTATTTGTAATTGGGATTCGCGCTCACCTCTGAATCAATTCCAATGTAATTCGTGGAGACCAAGTGGAGGAACAAATCAAACAACATAGACTGAAAAATGCACCATTAATTGACAATACTCAAGACATCTTTCTGCCACCGCTCCACATAAAATTGGGAATTGTTAAAAAATTTTCGCCAAATTTTTCACTTTTGCGGCTACCTAAACGGTAATAAGAATCATTCCTAGGAAATTTATATGTTCCAAAAAGTTGTTTGCTAAGGTCTTACGTACATTTTTATAGTTAATTGTTATCTTGAATTCTTAACGCTTTGCTACCTATGGACCTGAACAGTGGAAAAAAGGTAAATAAAATCCAATTTTTTTTATTTTTTGCGATTTTCATCTTGAAGATGAAGATTTTTTGATTTTATATGTTCACATTATTTTGTTAATATTATGTTAAGATTTACAACTTTGCCTCAAAGACTAAATCAAAATTCTAAACGATTTGCAAGATATGAGCCTGAGAATATGATCAGTATTTTGCAAAAATGACACCGAGGCCCCAATTCTTTGGTGGCCCACAAAAAAGTGCATGACTGATAGACACGCGTCTTTTTTTGTCTTTTATCATGTAGTGGTGTCCGTATATAGTTATTTTTTTCCTGTTGCACTGTGTAACTCATGCCACAGCAAATAAAAACTCTTTGGTTTTAATTACTTTTATTTTCAAACAATATTTTTTTCGTCACTGATTTTCATTCATCAATAATAAATTACCCTTTTGTGTTTTGTGATTATTTAATCAAGCAAGTTTCTTTATTAAAATGTTATCTTAAGTCTTTAAAGTAAAAACAAATTGTAATAAATTTTATTTGTTTATTAATTGGTTTCTTTTCAATACCATAATAAATTGATTTTGATTACTTTTTCTCATTATTAAACGCTTTTATTCAACTTAGTGTGGTGTGTTGTTCTGTTCTATGATTGACATTTTCAATATTTTTATTTTCAAATCATTTGCAATATTTACTAAACTATTTAAGTATTTTTATTTGTTGATATTTACATAATAACTTTGTTCTTATATTTATTGAATTGTAGGGGCTTTATTTATTTATTTATTTATTTATTATTAAATATCTAAAATGTGTTTATTGAGCTGAATAAAGTTTAGATACATTTATTACACAAAACATCTACTGACGCACAAACTAAACCTGATGTCTCTCTAAATTGTCTTTAACAACATGATCTTTAGTTCAAATGAACAGAAATAATATTTTGCCACAATTTCTGGCATATTGCCAATAACACCAAAATCGAAAAAAAATATATTGTTCGAATGTGTGCTTGCTGAATTTAATTTAAATAAATTAAATTAAAATTTTGTCAGTTTGTTTTGAGTTGGGGAAAAAAACTAATATTATATTGTCTTCTGCTTATCGTTGTAGAAATATTTAAAAAAAAAATAATTTGTTCTTAATATTTGTGTTTATTCAATAATATTTAAAGCATTTATTGAATTAGAAGAACAATTATGTTTTTCTTCCTAAGAATAAAAATAAATAAATAAATAAGTTAATAAAAATATTTCAAACTGTGCATAATGATATTTAAAACATCTGTGTGCTTTTTAGTTTTTGGGGCGGTTAAATTGTAAATGAAGCCAAGTATGCTTGTGAAATTTTGAATAATTATTAGGACACATTTTATTGGGCGTTCATTCAATTTGGCCTTTCCCTACCCTCTGTCTATCTATATATCCATCACACACATTAATATTAGGCAGACGCACCGATTCAATAGCATTAAGCTGCCACGTCATTATCGTGCATCCACAAATATTTGTAGCATATTTCTTTAATTACTTTAAGTTTACCAAGAGTGGCAGTGAGCTACCCGTAAATGCAAAATGATTATTTAAAAGAAAAAAAAAATAATGAATAAACACTTCTACAAGATATTTGATTAAGCAATAAAGATTGCTTTTTGCAAATTTGCTGCTTCTTGCAACACGTTTGATTTCTTGGCAGCCACAACTTTGTGCTTAGAATTCGTGTGTAAACTGCGCTAATGCGTACAAAATGATTTAGGAGTAAAATTTATGATGACATGATGTGCAACAAATATTCTCTTTAATAATCTTAAGTGTAAATCCTCTTGAAGATTGTAAGATAATTTCAAGTGAAACGCAAATAGAGATGTTAATGCAAGGGAACCAACTAATGGAGATTAATTATAAATGTCAAATTTTAAACAATGTATTATTTCAAATTGAAATGAAATGTTTTTTTTTAATTTATCACAAATTTCGCTTTAAAAAATGTTTTTGGCACCAAATTGAACATGTATTTTATTTTCATTCTTTTTTCTTTCTTTTTTAATAATTAGTTGGGATTTTCCTGATATTAGCTGAAATTGCCCGGTTGTGTCTACACAATTGTTATGGCAAATTATTTTCACATAAGTACGAGTATGAAAATGTTTCTGCTTGCGTTGCTAATTAAATTCATATAAGCATTTGATTCAGTTGCTTCATAAGTTTTAGTTATTATCAGGCTCCTTTAAGGTCCTGTAATTAAATATTAAACGTTTGACATTTCATTCTTAACAAATATAATAAATCAAGAAGATATTAAATACAAACGTTTTTGATTAATTTATAACCTTTAGCCTGCCTTACAAAGATCAGCAAATAAATGTGTCCTGTGCACTTAAAACTGAAATGTAAAAGGCAAAAACAAATGCAACATCTACCGGCGGCAAGTTTTTCTTTTCTTACTTTACTTAAACAAAGCTTAACTGGCTTCAGGTAATACGAAGTGCTGCAGCAACTCTTACTGTCACACACATCCGAAATTGCCTACAAACTTGTTTGTTATAAAATATATAATATATATATAAAGCTCTAAATCTACAAAAGCCATTTAAGATTTAAGCTAACACAAAAAACAGTGGAGCAAATAGAACTAAGAAATGAAGTTTTATGACCAACACATCTACACACATACTTATACGAGTACATACATATATTTCACTATGAACACTTAATCCTGCATCATTACATTGAGTACAAAAAATTGGCAGGAAAAAAGTGCAGATAATAAAACAGGGATAAAAAAATATGATCAAATGCAACAGCCTAAAACACATTCATACAACCTTGAGGCAGAAACATCTTTTAGTATGTAAATTAGGGTTTGTGAATCGGAAATTGTCAGGAAAAGACACACTAATGTCCCAAGACAGTATTGTCCATTCTTTCAGGGAAAACGCGAACTTAAAATTATACATTATTATATAAATAAACGGACATGCTTTGAAATATTATGTAAAGTTTAAATAAAATAATTATTAAATTTATTTAATCGATATTGCCTCGATATCTTCTTTCAAAGACTTTCAAAAACTTTTCTTTGTTGAGGGTTTTTGAAAATGTTTAAATAAAATTTTATGAAACATTACAGAAAGTGAAAATGGTATAAGTGACAGTGAAATTTAAACAGATCAATGTGAAATTATTAAAAATTCATCCAATTTTCAATATTTATTTAAGGCATTACAGAAGAAAACTCTTCTTAATATGATAAAACATCAAGTAAAACTGCCTAAGCTGAAAAATACTTGAATCGTTTAATTCAAGATATCAGAACATGCAGAAAGTGCAATAGTACTCAAGTGTTTTAAGCGCAGCAACTAAAACAACAACTTTGGAAAGTGTAATAAGAACTTTCAGCACCATGAAAGATGTCCCAGCGGCTTTGAGTGATTAGGATTTAAATTTCTGAATACCCGAAGGATGTTATTGTTAAAACGCCAGCAAGTTTAAAATAAAAATTAAGACACAAAATTAATGAAATTTGAGCAAACTTTTAAAGCATTTTTAATTATTAGAATTACCTCAATGGAGAGTAAATTATATTTATATTTTCTAAAACTTGGCAACAAAGATAAGAAACCGAATAACACACGATCTTAAATGATTTGATGTCCTTAAATTAGATGTTTAACTGAGTATTTTCGGAAATATTATTGCAGTGTTCTCTACGCGATATTTGCATGAACTCAACTTTTCAATATTAATTTTTATTATATTAATTTTTATTTAAAAAAACGTTTATTTTAAGAAAACACTGCATTTTTCGCTAATTTTCACTTGAGAAAACTAACTGAGTTTGGAAAATTCCTATTTCCTGGGATTATCGGTTTATTCCCGGGAATGAAATTTTTCTATTCCCGTTTTCCGGGAAGCGATAAAATCCGGGAAGTACCAAATCCTATATGTAATACATATATTTCGTTGTACAAACTGTTACATTCATGCGTACACGAATGTGATGCAGTGTGTGGCACAGTGTTCTCCATGTAAAGGCGCAACAAATGTCGATGGCACAATTTTATTTCATGTTGGTAATTCATACTTCTACTTAACTACGTAACTATGATAAGACGCAAATATGATAAGATTACCCTACAACTACGAATAGACTGTTAGTAGCCCTTGACTATACTATGATTGTGCTATGAACACACTACGACTGCACTATGTCTTGACTATAACTTTGACTGTGGCTAAATTAAAATGACTATGATAGAATATGGGCATACTATGATCACAGTACGAGCAGAATAGAACCACCTTCTTACTATAATATGACTAGACTATTATGACTAGATTATGACCAAAATATGACTAGACTATAATTATACTGTCACTAGACCATGACTAGACCATGACTAGCGGGACTACCACCAATAGATCTACTTGTTCTGAAAAACTATGAGATTTATGCAGCCTGATGGAACAAAAACAAAAAATTCTTGAAATAAAGAAAAATGCAAGAAGAGTCCTAATAGCAAAATAGCAAGATCGTTGGAATATGGATGAAAATGGAAGATGGACATATAAACTAATCCCCGACATTCGAGTCTGGATAGAGAGAGGACACGGTAGTATGGGATACTTTTTCACACAGGTGATGACAAATCATAGCAATCTGAACGGGTACTTTCACAGATTTAAGCTTCGCGATGCTGGCAACTGTGAGATTTGCGAAGCTCTCGTTGAAGACGCAAGCCACATACTTTTTGAATGTGAGAGATGGGCAGATTAGCGACAAGAACTTTATGATGAACTGGAAACAACATTAACACCGGAAAATTTGGTAAATAAATTGTTAGAGTCTGAGAGAGTGTGGATGTGCTGTGAACGTTTCATAACCTCCATAATGAAGATGCGCTGTAGGGATGTTCGGAACCTCCTAACCTAGTGATAGGAAGGAGGACGTAGTACTCGTACAGGAAATAAAACCCCGTCCTGATAAAATGCTGACGCGGTTCCGGGGTGGAGTTGGTGGAGTTATCGTAGGGCCGCTATTGATATTTATATCCATACGTCAAAAAAAAAATAGACCATGACTAGATCATGGCTAGACTGTGTCTAGAATATTTATTGATAATAACTAGGATCTGACTAGACTATGCGAATAATATGATTAGAGTAGGACTAGACAATAGCTAGACTGTGACTACAATATTAGGGAGCTGTTACTACTCTCTGGCTAAAACATAAAAAAGGATATGACTTGATTATAAAGGCATAGTTCACTATGAACAGACTATGATTAGATAAGTCATATCTTACTTCTTTCACTGATAGGGTTGCACCTGTTGCTACATTATCGTTATAAGATTTTTTTTATTTTGACTTTCCTTTTTAATCTGTTGCTTCCAACTTTCTACAACGTTGTTGTCTTGGCAAAAAATTTACATTTTTTTTGCATATGAAGTCATGCACACAGCCAGACACAGATGCATTTGTTCATATAGATTCTCATAAGTGGGCTTTATTGTCGACATGCATAAAATCAAATATCAAATGCTTAAAGACATACCAAACAGTTCAGGAATAATAATCCCAACCATAAATCACTAATAATATGGTTTTATAGCACATGGGAGCTTGCATCGAATAATAGAAAAACTTTTAAAATTACAAACAAAGAAAAATAATTGAAGGCTACACAAAGTAAATGGAACATGCAGCTAATGTTGATAATAATAAATATTTAATATCCGTAAACATTGATTTAGTGTTTTAGAAATATTTTCTAATCATAAATATTTGTGATTATAAGTCCCTTAATATGCCGCTTAAAATATTATTCTTTACTTTATAGTCAGCATGTGCATACATATGTTTGTATGCAATCAAACGTATATTTAAATATTGAGAATACATAAAAAATATATACTTTCTCAATTTTCAAGGATCCACATTTATGTGGTTTCTATATAACTGAAATCTCATTCCTTAAGTAAAAAAGTAGTTTTTATATATTTTTTAGATTAATCATTCAAAAAAATAAATAAAAATAATACAGTCCCAAATGTTCAACCCCTTAATATTTCAGCATGTTTTAGTTGTGGCAGGATAAATAATGCCCAAAATAAACATGAGATACACTGCTTTTAATTTTTTAATGGTGTATTTAATAATTTTTTCAAGCAATTCAGATACCGACAACAATATTTTTCTTTCTCTTAATTTGATTGCATATTTTTCACACTCACTCATATCAATCAAATATTAAAATATTCCCTTTGATATTTTTCACATCTTTATTTCACTAAAAATATTCCAATATTAAAAAAAATAAATATATTTTCCATAAATTTTTTGCACTTAAAATGAAAGGATATTATCCTCATTGATACAGAACTGAACGGTTAATAAAAAAATGTGCACAAGCAAATTGAAATCTTGTAATAATTTATTCTCTTTTTCATCGGATCTTATGAGTCAATTTAAATAGAAACACATTTCTGTCATAATCTAAGAATGCACGGGAGTACAATTCTTGATTCATCGAAAAAAAGTAACAAACGATTTACTCTCATGAATAATATCGCTGAAAAGTAATTTTCATACAAAATATTTGTTTGAGTTAGTTTTTTTACGTTTCATTATTTTGTCAAGTCAAAGTCTACTTCAAGGCAAGAGCTACACTATTATAGTTTAGCATTAATGTAGTCACTTGTCGTAAACAAGAAAATTGCCGAATTGATCGCGATAGTGGTTAATGATAGCCTAAGTCGTTGTAGGTTATGGATGCGGAGAAACGTCCTACAGCTCGTAGTACCTAAAACGGAAGCGATTCTAATGGCAGATCGCAGGGTCTTTAAAATTCCGAGAATAATACTGAAATCTAGTAAGATGCCATTCAAACGGAGCTTATGCTATTTGGGAGTACAATTAGACGATAATCTTAGCTTCAAACAGCACGTTCTTAATACTCGAGACAAAGCATTGAAAACAGCAACATTGTTGGTCAGAATAATGCCAAATTGTTGAGGTCAAAAACCGCATATAAGAAAATTGATTAATAGCGTAGTGCACTCCCAAATTCTTTATGCTGCCCCGACATTTGCCATAATCGCGGCATTAGTGCTTGCAGGTCTACCGCCAATAGACAGACCTTTTAATCCTGGAAAGAGAGGAAATATATACGCAAACCAAAGGTGTAAGTTGGGCCAACACTAATTGACTGGAGCAAAGGAGAATGACCACAGAGATTAAAAATAACGCCAGGGATAAAACAATTCCCAAATGGCAGGAACGATGGAATCAAGACGAGAACGGCAGATAGTCTTATCGCAAAATTAAAAATCTGGATAGATTCGCAATAAGGAAACATGGGCTATTTCTTAACTCAAGCGAAGACTAACCATGGTAGTTTTAATAAATATCTACACAGATTTAAAATTAAACAAGTAAGCAGTTGTGGCCCATGCGATGATGCACTGGAAGAAGATTCTTAACATATACTTTTCGAATGTGAATAATGATCTGATGAGAGATTAGCGCCTTGAATAATTTGCTTGGTTTAACCCTAACTCATAAGAATTTCGTGGCATAGAAATTATGTGAAAATTACATCAATGGAATATTGAAGGAAAGGAGCTCAGTACCATCGAACCTCCTTACTTATATAAAGTAAGGAAGATGTAATAACATTATGGGAAATAAAACCTCCGTCCATATGAAATGCCGACGCGGTTCCGGGGTGGAGTTATTAGAGTTATCGTAGAGCCACTATTGATATTTATATCATTACGTCCATAAAAAAGTAATGTAGTCATAATGTAGTCACAGCTTAGGAACAGCCTTAAGCTAGCTGAGGTGGTAGAGTAAGAATGATCATAGTCTTGTCATAGTCATAGTCACATTCATAGTTATAGTCATAGTCTAGTCATGGTTAGTTCTTACTCTTAGTCACCTCCATTCTAGTGACAACTTCCAACAAAGAACTGATTTGGCATTATATTTTCCAAATTCGTTTTATAGCAGAGAAAATGAAGCCTTGCACAAAAATTTAATAGAGTTCGTTTAACGATTTAAATTTGCAGCCTTGAAAGGTAAAGGTAAAGGGTATTTTTTTATAGAGTGATACAACTTTGAGTTGGCATCACTGCTTTATTTGACCACCCATTTAACAGCTGATAGTTGCTTTTTGCTTAGTTTGCTTTGACATTTCATTATGGATCGACTTACACCAGAGCAATGCGTGCAAATTATAGAAATTTTTAATCAAAATAATGGTTCTGTTCGTCAAACTTGTCGTGCACTTCGTCCATTTTATGGCGTATGGTTGAATGGGTACGTAAATAAACAGAATTGTCGCATTTGGAGTGAGGAGAATCCACAAGATTTTGTCGAAACACCATTACATCCACAGAAAATTACTGTTTGGTGGGCTTTATGGGCTGGCGGCGTCATTGGCCCATATGTCTTCAAAAACGATGATGGTCAGAATGTTACTGTCAATGGTGAACGGTATAGGAACAAGAATTCGAAGTTTTTTCGAACCTCAATTAGCTGGCATTAATCTTGCTGATATGTGGTTCCAACAGGACGGAGCCACATGCCACACAGCGGGCGCTACAATTGATTTACTCTAGGAAACTTTTGAGGAAAAAATAATTTCACGAAATGGTCCAATTAATTTTCTAGCCAATAAACACCGTTTCATTGATATCAAAAATATATTACTATGTTTTATTATGATTTAAACTTGTATCACTCTTACATCTGTGTGCGCTATCGGTCTATTTACTAGAGCAAAATTTAAAAATTATATAGCATATAAATGTCTGATACGAAGCCAGGGAAGGAAAAAACCATTTCCCCTCCCAATATTAATAATAATTATAGTGCGCCTAGCGGTCGAAATTAGGATCTAAAAATTTGTCTTTGCCTATTTATGTATAGATTCCTTGATTACGTTTTCAAAGAAAATTTAATAAACAACAAATTTGCATATCGATAAAAATAACTGCTATTACATTTAAGATATCAACGTAATTTAAGTTTCACAAAATAAACTGGCTTATGTACAACATTAACGTTCATGCTAAAAACGATGAGCAGTTTCGGAGAATACACAATATTTAGCGCTACTGAATTCATAATATTTAAAAATGGTGGAAGCGGTACATGTTAGTTTCTAGGAACTTTTCATTTTGCCTTCTTAAAGTTATTGGTCAATTAAAACTTTCAGTTAATATGCTTCATTTGACAAACTATTATATAAAAAAGTATCTGTTCTTGCAATCATGTTTGTGTTTTGTTTTTATAACCCAGTAAAAGAAAACAATTAATGCCATTAACTAGCCCTTCATGTCAGACCAAAAAAGACTATTCCACATAAATGCAATCTAATATTTTCTATTATATTAAAATTGTTTACAATAATACCAAATAAGATAAAGTAAAGAAAATTTGTTCTCTCTAGAACGAGGTTATTAAAGGAGACTCCTTAAATTATTGCTGGGGAAGGATTCGATCAGTAAATTTGTTGATTTTTTCAAAATATTCGCAGTTTTTAAGTTGAGTTCTTTTTCTGCACTCGTCCTGCATCAATAATGGAACGCAAAGATTCTTAAATGCTGCTGAGCTTCAAAACAAAAAGTACTTTATTTGGAGGAAGTTTTTCTTAAAATAAAAAAAAAAGATTTAAAATTCATTTGTTATTCTTTATTATCATAGCAAAGAATCAATTGTGTCATTTATTTTTCCACCTACTTCCGTCAAACTATTTTGACGGCAGCTGCTTCTAACGTTTTCTATCTTTAAGTTGCGTTTTTCTTTCACGTTTTGGAGAAATGGAGAACAATAATTTCACTTGTCTATAAGCCACACGAAATTGTAGTTTTGGCAGCATTTGAATCTTTTCGGGTTATTCATTCTTTCAACTACAAAATGTTACTAATTGGTTCATTTCTATTTGCAAAACTACATGATAATAAAAACAAATATATTTCTATGATTAGATCTACAAGAAGATAGTTCAGAGCTGTAAGTCGGTCTGAGAAATAAATAACTTTTCAACGCTGAGAAATGAGGAATTTTATCCAAAAGCATTTTTGAATGGAATTGGGAGACAACGCATTATGCCAGAAGATAGAATCTTCAAATTGAAAGCTTATTTAAATAGTATCATAGTTTTGGTCATAAGCGTTCGACATTTAGAAATATAAAATTAACTAAAAGTACTGAAAATGATACAGCAGCACGGAGTTTTCCTTCACTGTTCTTTTGCATTGAAAAGTTCTTCACTTTTCATTTTATTCCTTGTAGTAGTTTTTTTTTTGGTTTCTTAAAACTCTCACAAGCATGTTGACTTAAGCTTCTAATAGAAAAAGTTTATTGAAAGTATTAAAAAAACTAAATTATTTGTACAATTTGACATACAAGTTGTTACATGTGGTGTTTGTGTCATGGTATTCGAAAATCTATTTGATGTATCAGAGCAATTAAACTTCCATGGAAAAGAAATTTGTTAATAGTTTTTCTTTTGTACAAAAAACATAATTTCTTGTTTCTATTCTTTCACTTAATCGGATTAAATAAAAATTGAATGTTAACGTATTTTAAAAAATATGTATAGAAACACTAAATATTAATAAACTGCTCATGAAATACGGTCCCCATATATATCCCTTACCAAAGCGATTGAGATACCTGCAGTATGTGATGTGGCTCACACAAGAAACCACAAGGTTTGATTGTTTTCCACAACTGCTGCAATCAAACTTTCCCACATCGTCCGATATGCACTACCGTTGACAGAGATTGAACCAAGGATGTTATTTTACAAAAAAAAATTTGGTCATATTATCCATTCGGACGGTACAGCGCATCAAATGAATTTCTGGCGTAGCTGACGCTGATGAACAGCTCTTGGATTCTCCGTAGCACAAATTCTGCAGTTAAGCTTGTTGATGTACCCATTTAGTAGAAAATGGGCTTCATCGCTTATAATCAAATTCTAAATAAAGTCTGGATTTTTGTCTGCATTTTCAAGGAAACGAATGACATAGCCAAGCCATTCCTCGTAGTCTGTCCACTTCAATACTTGCACAAGTTGAACTTTAATTGGAAATAAGTCTAATGTTTTCAGAATATTCTGCAGCATGCGCCGCGTCGAACGTCTTCTTGTTGATGTTGTGGAATGATGCTGTCCCAGTGTTGAGCAGTGCGTGCTCACTGTATGTGATCTTCTGGCACTAGGAATGTTTCTTACAACCAAATGGTTTATTGTTGCCTCTGTGGATGCACTCGGCACATCAATATTAAAACGATATTTGTGAACCCAACGGATTGTTGGTTTGGAAAATAAAATTCAATTGTTTTGGTACGTTGTTCGATTGTGTTGTTATTCATATTAAATTCTCCAAGTCTTCTTCCAAAAATGCTGAAAAAAAACTAAGGAAAAATAACCATACATCGCTCTGAGCCACCGGGTATTAGTAATTTTCAATCAAGTTCGTAAAACTTAAAATATAATTTTATATTTAAAGGAATTTTTTGGCTCAAAATCAAATCAAAGTTTACCCATTTCTTTTTTAATTTAAGAAATTTTTAGATAAATTCATTATTTTATTAACAGAGTACTATTTCGAACAGCTTGATTGCATTAAAATGTCTCTTCGGCTACCATCCTCTCTCTAACTTCCAAAAAGTTTCAATACATCTTTTACCATTTAACTGTCAAATAGTCACACGAAAATGTAATCTTAAGCACTCACAAATGCATATCGCCCCTTTAAAGCAACATAGACATATCTCAGAATTCAGTATTGTTCCTCGTATCGTTCTTCATATCATAAAAGTTTCTTGTTTAGTCACCTCTTGAGAATATTTTTTTTATTTTCCCATTGAGGTCTGATTAAATAGGCTTTACGAATAGTGAGTTTTTTTTTTGAGATATCACTACGTTCTACTAACGGAGCGATATAGATGCCATTTAGTAACTTAATAATAGAATTAGGTAAAGCTTAATGAGCTTTCGCAAAAAGTGCCTTAAAACTGCAGCTAATGAAACCAAATAACAGTTTTATTTTACTTTTTTAGTTTTGTTTCCGACCAAATACAACAGGTTACAAGCAGCATTAATTCGTACAAGTAATTTTCTTGTTTCATTTTAGTGCAACATTTCAATTTATTGTTTCAAACGGATAATTTTCACAGCCACATTTAAAGATTATAAATTATTAGAAATGTTAAAGTTTTATAATACCAAAGAAGACTCACATATATGTGTAGATAATTATATAAATAAATATTTATTTTCACCCTTATTCGAGTTGTCGTTGTAAATTTCGTTATCGTTTGTATTTCAATGTCACTGTTTGTCGTAGTGGCCGTCATTTCTTTATTTATTTGGAATTTTATAACAGCTTTATTGTGACGACGACAATGTTTCTTTTTTTAACAAATCAAATAGCACATCTCTAATATTTAAGCTAGCTGAATTATTTTATTTTGATTTTTTGCTTGTGATTTAAATGCCAAATCAAGTGATACAGAAAATAAAAAACAAACTTATCTTAGAAAGAAAACTTACCAGATCAAAAGTAATGCCTTGTTTCCACGGTACATGTTTCGCTCTCTATTCATGCTTCAATCCCTAATCAGGAGCGAAGCAACTTCTTCGCCATACAAAATTTTGAGAGCGAAGCAAGTAGATTCAATATGAATCTACTTACGAAGCACGAAAATTCCTGTCTTCTGTAATTTTTATCGCAAGTTTATCTGAACTAGCTGCCAAAGCCAAATATTATTATCAAAACAAAATAATAAATTAAAGATAAAAAGTAATTTTTTTAAATAAATAAGCTTACTCTTTTTCACTTACGTTTGTTGTCCATTTAATATAATAATGAAATAAATGAAATAAATAAAACGAAATAAATGTAAAATTTGATACGTTTGTTTATTAAAGACAACTGTCAAATTGAAGCAAGTATGTGAGTCGTATAAACAGCATGATTCACAAACATGATTGAGAAAGCGAAGCAGGTGATTCAATTCGTAGTGGAAGTTGATACTTCATAAACAGGTTTGAAAGTTACTTTCGACTAAATAAAGCAGCTTTTAAGTATTCGTATGTGCTAGAAGCTATAGAATGCGATTTAAGGAATGGAGTTCGATCTACATTCATTTCTAAAAAAAATTAAATTGGCAGCCCACGGATCTCTGATTAACTCAGCGTGGGAATTGGTTTTAATTTGGGTCTGTCGAAGGCAAAAGCTTCTTCCAGAGGGCTGAGAGTATATTGTTTAAATCTTCCACCTCCGGTGGAATCGCACCTACCTTTTGTTGGTTACCATTTTCTTTTTTTAACTTAAATTTTAAGTCTCGCCAGACCTATGAATAAATTTCATTAAATTACTCTAATGCAGTACTAATTATCATGGTTATCTTAATTTCAGCCACCCATACGCTAATCTTCTTCCCAATTTGCTTTGAAATTGCAGAGAATTGTACCTCTACGAAATCCTACTGCAAGAGAAAGATTTTTTTCAACTCTTTCACAAGTTTCTGGAATTGGTTTATATTGATCACGTTATTTTGTTCAGTTTTTTTTTCCATTTTGCTCTACAACTCTTTCAAATCACTTTCTAGTAGTTAATAAAAATTGCAACGTCAAAATCGGAGTCGTTTCAATATCGATTCTTCACATCACTAACTTGTGTTAGCAGCTCAAATTCTTCCACCATTTTCATAATTGATGTCCGAAAAGGCGCTTCACGACGACCAAAAAATGTTTGTAGAATTTTTCTTGTGAATTTGAATAATTTCAGAGCATTATCGAATCGTTTAGCGTTCTATTTTTATTGCTGGCGTAGTTTTTACTTGCCAACTGTCAAGTAGTGTGTCAGTTTGAGTCATCACAACTGTTTCATTTTCCATAAAATGTCTAATTGGAATACCCTGCCCGAAGTGGGACTTATTAGCAAGTAACATTCTAAAACGACAGAGATTAAGTTCGTTTCGAATTAAAAGTTGCAAAATGTACATGTAAATTAGAAAGGTAAACAAATGCAGCTGGTGTTCTTTTACATAAATGATTTTAAGAGAATAGTATTCAATTCAAATATGTGTAGTTAATAATAAATGTTTTTAGTTTTGAAAAAAATTAATTTAATATTCTAGGATTATTATAATATTTTAAAATGTTTTTCTTTGAATTACTATGTGACATTTTAACTCTTCTATTGTGTTTATATTCTAAGGAATATATTACTAAATGCATTTATGTTGAATATTCAATTAGTTGCCGTACTGTTAAGAATGATACAAATGCGAAATTCTATGGAAATTTATTACCTTTTTCAAAATAATTTTGCAAGTTTGACAAACTTCCGTTTAATGTTATAAGGAAATGAAAGTTCTGAAAATTTAAATTTAAAACTATAATAATTAAATCAATAAACTATAATAATTAATGCAATTTTAAATTCAAACCAAAGAATCGTTTAAAAATTTATATACGTAATAATCGGGGTTGTCGGAATTGGATTTGAAAAGACGACAAAAAATACTTTTTTGTGATGAATTTCAATATTATCGGTTTTATGTTCCAAACAAACAGTAATTCTAAATTGAACATAAAACCGATAACATTGAAATTAATCACACAAAATAATTTTTTTGTCGCCTTTCATATCCAATTCCGACTACGTTGGATTCCGTGACAATCCTGAATATTTCATTTTTTTATTTGGCTCAATTTAAATTAAGGAAAGAAATCAAGAAGTCATAAAAACAATTTTAATTGCAGTAGCATATAAAATCCATTAAAATATTGTTATAAATTTATTACAAAGGAACATACATAAATGTTTTTTTTATAATTAACTTAAGTTCATGTTTTCAAGTTCAAGTTTTATCACCAAAAAAAAAAAACCCTGAAAAACATTGAAATAGAAAAAGATTCTTGTGTTTCTAAAATAACCTTCGTTCATTCATTTAGTGACACCATTTAATGGTTTTTATTATTACTTATTCCACAATCTTTTATATGTGAGTTTAATATAATATCCTTTCTATATTAAACTGTCGTAAAAAAAAACTTTTTATAATACTGATTAAAGTATATTATGCTGGTATAACAGCATTAACGAATTTTTTAGTCTATTTGATGCTGTAACGTTACTCTATCATCATAAAAAATAAACTTTCTCAACAAGATTTTCATTTCATAAGTGAATTATGTTTAAAAAATAATCATCCTTATGAGGATGTCATAAAACCATAAAATAAAAATATGATGAAAAAATAAAACTTTTGTTTAAAGTATTAATTTATTTGTTCTGAATTCTTAAAAGCAGGCATCGTTCCATGTTTGTATTCGAATAGATTTTCCTGAGACGCAAGACTACTGGACCAGCATTCCGATAAATATCATTAAAAGACAACATTTAATTCTATTTTTCAAACGTCGAAACCTCAAGTTAATCAAAACTTTTGCAGAACTATAAAATAAAGTGGGGAAAAAACTATACAAATTAGTTAGTTATTTTTAGAACCACCTCCTGTCAAAGTTTAAATTTTTAAGAGGATTAAATGAGGGAAAAAAGTAAAAACTGCTGCAGCAATAAAAATTACACAAACCAAGCAGCATTAAATAAATGTTGTTTTTATTATTTATAAATATTCATGAAATTTTTATTAAAACCCAAAAGAAAATAAATTAATTTTAAACAACGACAAGTTTTTTTTTTTCTTTTTTTGCTCAGAAACAGCTGACATTTTTTGAACGTTTTTTTTCTACAAAGAAATAAAATTAATGAAAAATAAATAAATTCAACAACTGATAAAAATGTAATGACAACTTTATTTCTATTAGTTGTTTAATTAATAAAATTTTAATTACAGCTAACAGGAGAATTTTCCACAAGCTTATTTGTGTTAATTGTGTAAAATAAAATCATTAAATTGCTTATTCGTTTTTCAGCTGAATATTTTAACAAATTTATTGCAAAAATGTATTTTTTTTCAACAATAACATTTTTTTTATGAAGTGTATTTATTTAGTAAAAATTGTATACAGTGTACTTTCTCCTAACGGACAACTCCCTTAAGCGGACATTTCCCATCAACGGACAATGTTTTTGGTCCCAAAAAAATTGTTAGGGATTAAAAAAATGTTTCTCTTTTGAGCGGACAACACTCCCATAACCGGACGCGGCCACTTTTTTCCACTCTTTGAGCATTTTAGTTCCCCATAACCGGACAGTTGGCAACACAGGAACACTGTCTTTCCTTTTATTTATTTCTTTATTCGTACAAAGCAAAGAAATTTAAGATCAACAAATCTCAGGCTGCTTTAGATAATGAAGTTTTCATTAATGATGAAGATCTAGAAAACATTAGTACTGAAATCTTAATTGCATGGTAGAATAATACAGGTAGTAGCGAAACGATAACAGACTTTTTTTTGGGTTCGCAGCTGTCAAAATTTGATTATATACTAAAACAGCACACTTGAAGATTTGTTTCAAATGCAAATAAGAAAAGGAAAACAAACAAAATTCTTTATAGAACAGAAAATGCAACCAAAAACACGTGTGAATATAAAATTTTTTGCCATTTTTCTTTTGTGCTTTTTGACAGCTTCGAACCTAAAAGCAGTGTTGTTGTAGCTTCGACACTACCTGTATTCAGCGTTGCCGTTGTGGCACCAAAGTATCATTTTTAACCCTCTTTCGTGCCAATGACATTTTTTATGATCCTTTTTTAAATTTATCCCTTTGTATCATTTTAACAAAATTTATGCCACTTTTTGACTCCAATATTAATAAACAGCAAAACGTATGAAGATATACGTAAAATAAATAACGCAGAAAAGTTTTGTTTCGAAATAGGAAATTGTAAGAATAGATTTGATAAAAATATATATTCAAATTTATATAAATTCATATAAATATATTTGCTTTGCCTCATAGTAGTGCTTCCTCTGAACGAATTTTTTCAAAACTATCACTGATAAAAAATAAACATACGATCAAACTTAATATAGAAATTTGTGAGTCTATGCTTTCCTATTCCTATTTCTATTTGCTCGTATCGGAGCGAAGAATTATTTACAAAATATAGAATAAGTATTTCCAAAAAGTGATAAACATTATCAGAAGTTTTTGTAAAATTAATTTCTTTTTTGATCATATGAGTAATATTGGAATGTCCCTGCGAATTGTTTTTTTAGTTTTAACATTGATTCATAATTCAAGTATGTATAATGACTTTTATTTTAGTCTAATGTGTGCACATAATTAAAGGCCTCATCAGTTTTTAGTTTTCATTGCCGTTCTGTGCCACTCTTTTCTAAATATTTCTTACATACTTGTTCTGTGTCTGAACTTTCGGATGTGGACGATATAATTATAGGATTGAATTTTGTAAATGTTTGCAAAATGTTTTTTACTTGACCAAAAACATATCAATCTTTAATAATTTGAATTAAAATAAAATATTCTGACTTTTAAAACAAAATTTGTAATATTTCTTTCCACAAAAAACCAATACATAAAAACTCTTGGCTGTCACTTAACGTTGTATTCTATTTTTCATAGAATAGTCTGCAACAGAACAGAACGAAAAGGTAACAACAAACGACACATACAGTTCTTCAATTGAATAGAAACAAAACAGCTGATTTGTAACAGAACAGAACGTACAAACTAATTCTGCCTTAATTCTTTAAATTCAGTTTTTTTTAATTGAAATATATATTATTTTTTTATTCACAAAAAACTTGACCCTATTTTATTTTAAAATTCCCATTTTGTGATCCTTTTTTTTCTTAAATACCCTTTTTATTACACTTTTTCGAAATTTGCAACGGCAACCCTGCCTGTATTATTCTACCATGGTTAATTGCTTCCCAAGAAAGGATTGCAAACTCGTCTGAAGATGAACTAGAAAGTGAAATTGGCGACAAGTTAACTTCTTACCAATAAGTTTATTTATCTATAAGAAAACTAAAATCTTTTTCTTTATATCACAGTGACCTCAAAGGTGATAAATTGCTTAATGATCTTCAAATACATCTCCAAGATATTTAAATTAAAGGAAAAACTCGCAAATCTAAAAGTTTTTAAATTCATTTGAATATGTACTTCGCATAACAATTATTTTCCACTTCTCACAAAAATATTAATGAAAACTCTGTTTAGTTTGTGAAATATTTATATGTTCTTGTTTTGAAATAAAACTACTTATGTATGTATTACAAATTGTTATTTACTTTTTTTGAACTTCTCTCATAAGCGGGCACATCTCATAAGCGGACAAACTTGCTAATCCCTTAGGTGTCCGCTTAAGAAAGTGTACACTGTAATTACATCTCTCTGGGAGAAGAAATTTGTTAAGCAAGACCTTTCATTTTGTAGCTTAAATCGAGCCTGCATTTCTTGAAGTAAGATTTTTTAGCCAAGTAATTCCATTTTCTGTTTATTTAAAATACGATTTAGTGTTATTTCTACTTAAATTTAGAAGGACTTTTTACTTTCTGTGCACACAACTATTGACATTCTAATGATAATTTCTCTTAAAAGAATGTACATCTCAAAAGTTAGCATTTTGCCATTTCATATTACCTCAATAAATTTTTGTAATGCCCAACAAAGATTAACAGCTCGTATTTTTATATTTAAGAATACGACAAAGGATTGTAAGTGATGTGTTTGGTTTTTTATGACCACCTTTCCATTTCCAGCAATTAAAAGTCGGTTAATAATTAAACGTTACAAATTGTACGCCAAGTGCTTTTGACAGCCTTGACAGAACACTTGGCTACTTAGAAAGGGAATTCTTTTAATACCAAACAGTCATGACTACAAACAAATAAAAAGACAACAATAAACACTTTAGGGCATTTCAATAAAGAATCAAATGTTTTCAAACTTTAAACAAATACATATAAATAAATATGCAACTCAAAGATATGGGGTCTCGAAACATCAGTTAGTTCTGAGATTTTGTGGCTCGATACAAGATTTATTTACTAATTCGTTCAAAGTTGAAGTTCCTTAAGTGAGTGTTATGCAGTGTAACATATACGATAACGTGGAAATAAGCAGTACATATTATAGAAATAGTCGCATATTAATTTCAACGCTAAAGGGAACAATGTGTGAGGCCTTGCAGAAGGCCCAGGAATATTTTGTTCCTTTAAACTTGCATATCCTTTTTGCAAAGTTAATCATAAAATCTCAAAAACAAGGAACATTTTATATTTTAGCGTAAACACACTGTTTCCAACCATACTATAGTTGTCGTAACAATACCACAATCATGTAACTTATACTCAAAATTAATAAACACGTAGCACTAACGAAAATAGCTAAAAGGTGTTAAATGACAAGATCTCGGTGGCCAATTGTGACCGCCACTTCAAGAAATTACACGGTCAGGAAACTTTTCACCCAAAATACCGATGGTGTTGTTAAGGCCTCATTAGTTTTTACTTTTCGTGGCCGTTCAGTGCCGTTCTTTTCTGTAGAAAATATTTCTTACTTACTTGTTCTGTGTCTGAACTTTAGGATGCGGACGATGTAATTATAGGAATGAATTTTGTAAAGGCCCCATTAACCGAGCGCTGCTGTAGCAGTACCGTGGCGTACCGTACTGTTAGCATGATGGTCCACTTATAGAACATTTAAAAACATACGTTTGTTTTCTATTGTTTGTTTTATTGTCAGGAAAAAGGAACAGCTGTTTAGAACACAGTGATGGGTAATTAAAATTATCAATTGCTGACTTGTGCAGAAAAAGTACCTAAGATATTTAAATGATATCAGAACTTTATTTTGTATATGTATATATATAAAAATTATTTATTATTTCACATTTATATTATAAAATTATAATATGAAATATAAACAACAAATTAAACAAAATTCATACCATTTAAATTATTTTATATGTACATATATACGTACATATCACATTTACATAACATATATATTTGTTTATTATATACATCTAAGCATGTATATCGTCTTATCAAATGCAAAAGGGCCTATCTACATCATAACAATTGCTGGCCGAGAAGTTGCTTCACGATGACCCAAAAATAATTTAGTTTTGACCAACAAATTTTCACATTTTTTTTAGAGAATGCGTTGTTGAAGCTGATATCGTTCCATCGTTATTAATGGCGTAATTTTTACTTATCATCAAGTCAAGTAGTTACACGTTGAGTCATGTTCAAATGGCAGGCTTTTGAAAGTTATACGTCTAATTGGAACTCAATTAAAATAGTACACAGAAAGAAAAATGCCTTACTAAATTCAAGTGTTTTCTACTTACTTTGAGTACGAGTCGTACTCAAAATTTTGAGTAAAAATAATATTAAAATGTATTTTAATCAAGCCATAAACGAGATTACTTTAGATAACCAATCCTGGGGTTTCTTAAAATGACAACAAAATTCTTTAATCATGTGAAAAATCTTAAATAAACTAAAACATTCTTAAATTAAATTGATAACTTGTACTTAAATCAATTTTTCTGTACTTGACTTAAGTAAATCTGGGGCTAACGTACTTTCAACACTGCTTGGGATTGATTAAAGTACGGTTAGATTGATTTTGGCATACAAAAACTACATTTGAATAGAATAGATAAAAAAAGGTCTGAAATGTAAAGGCCTTCTCAATTTTAACGTTGAAAATAGAAAAGCATCGACTTTTGCTGATATGTACACACCCAGCAAACATTTTTCTGAGTCACTAAGAAGTGGCATGAATATGTTTCAATTACTCGCGAATGATATCTTCTACTTAAGCAAAAATATATCGTCCATCGAAAATATCACAGTAAGAAGTGATACCTGAAGAATTGGCAAAATCACTAAAATCCAAAAGTGTTGTTACAGCAAATGTTCCAAGAACTATTTTTTTAATGTTATAATACGAGAATCGCTTAGCTTTTTCTGGCTTAACTTTACTTCAATTCCTCTATAGTAGATACGGGAGCGTGAGTAATATAGTATTTGCTCGGATGGTCGAATAAAAGGCAATAATTTTATATCATCGAACTTGTTGTTCTTTCTTGTGTGATAAAAATATAAATTTCGATATTTTAGTCTAGAAGAGACTGAAAAGCAACCCCTGAGACCAGTAATCTTCCAAATGTTTAGAGGGTATGCATATACATATGTAGCTGAGTGTGTGTTTCTGTTTAGAAATCACAACATTTCCCTTCAAGGCATATCAGTTTAACAACATCGTTAATTCATAAAATGGATTTCATATGCATGTGTAGCAAAATGGGTTCTAGATGTATTGCAAATACACTTACTCACTTACCATAAGGGATCTGTATGTGAATGTATCGTATTACCTCTTGGCCATCACTTTTTAACTAGTTCTTTTAATTTTTCCTTTTTTTCTTATTTCCTATTTTTCCTTTTTTCCTTTTTTTTGCACAAGACATGCAATTACAGCAAATGTCTGTTGCAATTGTTGTAGAAAAAAATTAAAAAATAGATTGTTTACAATCAGAAAATTTATCGAAATGAAATCAATGCAAAAATTAATAAAAATTAAAAAAAGAACTTATGCGGCCTAATAAAAAAAATCTTACTAAAATCGAAAGTAATAAGAACGACTTATTTATTTAATTAAAAAAAAACATTGTAAAAAATGTAATAATTAATACAAATCCGTTGTCTAAGTTGATTGATAGAATGGTTCACCTGAAGTATCTATTTAATACTTGAAACTCCTTATAATTCTTTTTAAGCTTAATAAATAGATACTTAACTGTAGATATGATGACTGGTACTTAAGGTTAACATTTAATGAAAATATCTGGTTTCGTTTAATTACTCAACAATTACAGTTTATGGAGAAAATGTTGTAATTTTAAACCGAGAAATAATTAATTAGAAACACACTTCATTATTACAAAAACTTACACAAATACAATAATTTTCATATACACCCTGCAAACATTTTCAATCGCCTAATGATCGCCCGCGAATCGCCGTTGAGTTGTGTATAGTCGCGGCGATTGATCGCGTGCGATCAATAAACTATGGTCAGGCGATTCGCCAAAACGATCGCCTGTGTGCCTGTCGCGATTCACCATTAGCGAATCGCCAGCGATTCACCATTTGCGAATCGCCAGCGAATCACCATTTGCGAATCGCCAGCGAATCACCATTTGCGAATCGCCAGCGAATCACAATTTGCGAATCGCCAGCGAATCACCATTTGCGAATCGCCAGCGAATCACCATTTGCGAATCGCCAGCGAATCACCATTTGCGAATCGCCAGCGAATCACCATTTGCGAATCGCCAGCGAATCACCATTTGCGATCATTAGGCGAATCGCGTGCCATCACTGAACAATGGTCAGGCGATTCACGAATGGTGGGGCGACTCTGTAATGGGATGAAAATAAGACAAGAAATTCATTGATTTTGTTAATATTTATTGTTTAATAATTTCAAATGCAATGTTTTTAAATAATAATTCATTTTTTTTAACTTAGAATATAACATAAAATATAATGAAAGACTTAGAAATTAAAGGAAGACACTGAACATTTATCTCCGGTCAGAATCGGGACGGTCCTTTCGCTTTGCGAGGCGGTCCTTTGCATGGACGAAATGTTGCTGAAGAATGTGGTGGATTATAGAATCGTCAGATGTCACAAATTTTTGTTGGCATACTTCTATTAACAAATTTAAAAACAAAACAAGTATTAAAGAAAAAATCCATTTACCAACCGATCCGCATTTTGGGGAGAATTATTATCCAAATTATTTAAATTTTCGATTAAGTCTGGACTAGTATTTAATTTTATTTAAATTAGAATTTTTAGCTATTATTTCGGAGGCTTCTCTCTTACTTTTTAACCGTAAAGCTTTGTTAGACAACATTTTTATTAATTAAATAATTTCAAAAACCAACCCCTTCACGTTCTCTAACAAACTGGCAATTTTGCTAATTGTTCTTGAAACCAAATATTTATTTTACCGTTACCTGAACAAAACAACAAGAAAAAAATGCACCGAGAAAACATTGATGACTCATCTCTAAACGATAAAGAATACAAAAATATTTTGATTGTTGTGAGGATATTTCCCGTTACTTGTGTGCGCTCGCGTATTCATCGCTTAGGTGTAAGGCGTAGGCGATGGCGCGCGATTCACATCGTAAAAGTCATCAAAATTGTTGTCAGCATAAAGTGTTTTTATAAAAAAAATTGACTTACTTGTTACGCTCGCCTATTCATCACTTAGCTGTAAGGCGTAGGCGATAGTTAGCGATTCTTAAGGATCGCGTAATCATCGCCAAAAAAACCATCGCCAGAAAATCTAAAAAATGTTTGCAGGGCACATACACGTGTGCTCTCCTCACACACACACTTTTCATGTGTTATTACTTGGGCAACCAAAAATATGAGAAATAATATTTTGTTGTAAACTTTATACAAAAATATTAGGTAATTTTAGTTACACGAATCAAAACTTTTTAAGAATTTGGTCATCGATTTGTTACAGCACATTTTATTATATTGTTACGTTTCGACCTTTTCGAAAACGTTTTTTTCTCGTGTTCATTTAGTTTGTCAAAAATTAAAATAAAAACACAAACGGAAATAGGATTTTGGTTAGATCAGTTTATTTACCTTAATACACGAAGTAATTATGCTTGGAGACGGTAACGCTTCAACAGATTTTAGACAACTGTCTTCCTTGGATAGGCAGCAATTTCTTATATAGTGGTAAATAAGGCAGTTTCCAGATACATACTTCTTTGTAGAGACGGTTCGAGGAGAAACTAGATACTGTTCGGTATATATTTTAATTTGCGTTGCCAGTCATGGTGTATAAGTTTGTAATTCTAAATTCCGTATTTAAGTTCAGCTTGAATAAATATTTTAAAGTTGCAATGAATATTTTTCATACAGATTTCTCGAACAATCTTGTAAATTCTTCTTGCTGTCTCTAGAACTTTCTTGAATGTTCTATTTTCGTTATTTTTAATTTAAGTGCTCCCAAATTCGCACACACGGTTTATTAAACTGTGCTAAATCATCGTTGTATTTTTATGTTCATTAAATTTGAATTTACATTTGAATTTGTAGCAATATGATCCCCTTAACAGTATATTTTTGTAAATTTTTCTTTTAAGAGCATATTTTCTCTTAAATTAATATTTTAAGATCATATTTCCATAATTGCGTTACTCTTTTATTGTTCCCAACTTGTTTTTTCATCTTGATTTTGAAATTCATGAATTTTTTATGTAAGAATTTTTCTATTCTTTGTTATTCAAAATCGCAAAAATGATAAAGAGGGCCAAACCAACACTAGCAAAGTAAGCACTTTGAGAAAGAAGGTCTGAAACAATAACAACATTGTAAAAAAGTATAAAAAGGGCCAACACCAAAAAATCGCAAACAAAAATTTCAAATTATTACGAATTATATATCATTATAGTTATTAATTTGTTATATATTACTGGATACTTGGTAAGTATTGTAAAGCTCCCAAGCTCGCAAAAGATTTGCCAAGTTTAAAACAGGATCTTTTAAAAATTCCTAAAACTACTAATAAAAGATAAATTCAAAAAATTAAAATTTATTAAAAATCGCTAAATAAGTACCAAAACTAAGAAAAATCAAATCACTCAAATCAAATCAATGACCAATACTGTCGAAAATATCTGAAATTTTATGTATCATTAATATTTATACGTGATTAGTCGATCTGTTTCAGTTTAAGTTGAAAGATATTGTTTGTTTCAAGATGAAATCAGACTTTACCAATATCTTTTTTTCGACAATTGTTGATAACATCAGTTAAATTTTAATTAGGAAAATTATATTGGAACAAAAGAAATAAAGTCAAATTCGAGCTATGGCTCAAGCTCAAGTACATATCAACTAAAAAACATAATCATAATGGGAGATAGAATAGGAAAAAGTAGAGCAGCATTAAAAAAATCACTAAAATGTAAAAATTAAAAAAAAAAAAACAATATGCTAAAATATGTTAGAGAAATTCAAACACCAGAAGAAATATATCCGGAAATAGTGCATTATCTGAAATATATAAAATATGAAATATATAAAATAAAATATCTCATGAAAAATGTTTTCTTGCGCATAAAACACTTTTTTCGGAGCATATTGTTGGTTGTCCTGGTTAAAAAATACAGTTGAATTTAAACACTCAACTATGCAATATCATTTGTATGCATTAAACAAATAAGTATTTAGTTATTAATTTCTAATGTTTTTTAGACACACAGTGGAAAGGTGGAAGCGTGTTTAGGACAAAACCCTTCCTAACCTAATCAAGACATATGTACGTACAGTAGCGAGCAAAAATGTTACTCTGTGCTGTATGATATTCAATCGAGACTCCAGAAAATTATTATACGTTGTTTGCTTTTCTTTTATATATATTAAATTTTTTTTTTATAAATTTGGTCAGCAAGAAATGCAACGCTTTGTATTAGAAGTAAAAACTAAGTAAACTACTGTTGTTAAAATATAAATTTGAAAATTCTTAACTTTATAATAGAAACAGCTGACAGCTGATAGCAAAATTTGCGATTATGCAGGCTTTGAAACAAGGTAATTCATGGAATAAAGTTGCCAATCAATTTGATATTAAAATAATCAACTTGTAGAGAAATCAAAGAAAGTGGTCGCCCATATAAATCTACTGCCCGCCAAGACCGTCAAATAACAAAAATTGTAAAAGTCGAATATATCCGGTATGGCTCCTGATGTACAAAGATTAAGTAAATCTCTCTTCTTTTCGATAATGATAGGAAGGTTGCTTTTATACACCTTTTCAATGTTGACTTTTATCAAATTCATGAGCCAACCTTTACCAAAAACACGAATTTCTTTATAGGTTTCACTATGGGCGTATTTATACTCTATTACACCAGGTTTAATCTTTTGGTACCTAAAAGATTTTACTTTCAACCAGTTTATTTTATTCCCATTTTCGTAAAAATTTTGGTTTTTTATAAACTCTGATAGCTTCGATAAATCCCGAAAATCGGAAAACCGCATTTGAGGATTATAAGGATTTCTTTTACTTCTAAGTTCACTTGGGACTTCTTTGCTCTAGATGTTTGGATGCTTTGGATATAGAATAATTTGTTTTAATACAATAGCTACTTAGATACAAATGGACTTAGAACGTTTTTGCAGGATACCGACGATATATTACTAATCCATAAGTAACTCTGACAAAGAGAATTGTGGCAAGAATACTTGCCCTGGTATAAACTTCGATTCAAGGTGCTGTTGGCTGAAGTGGTCAACGCGTTGACTACAAAGCAAATAATGACTAAGAACGTGGGTTCGAGCCCAGTTTTCAGGCAAATCATAACATCCAGCATTTTTCAGATGTGCATTAGTGTGCCATTGTATTTGTTGTTGTTGGACTGTTTAAGTGACGAAGGCTACAAAGCTTAAAAACACATTTACTACGCTTACCTGACAACTGAGGCGCTTCAACGCTGATCTAAAAAAAACTTAACGGGCAATATCAGAGCTGTAAAAAAACAATTAAGCTTTCAACTTCCACCACCTTTCACCCCTCACTATCCCATTCTTAAAGAAAACTTTAAGCAAATGATGCTTGTTAACCACCCTCGTGTCATTTAGGTTTAAACTTCTTATTTAGGATATTTTAAGCTCCTCAGCAATTTTAAATTCAGTTAACCAAACCCATAGTTGAGAACGGAGCTAAAGTAGTACATTTTTACTTTTTGTTGGAAGTGCCACACACTCACTTGCATTAGTGGCAGAGTTACTCAATAGAAAATTCTCTTTCGCACACTAATTTTTTGGTCTCGTCAATTTTTATGTGGACTACGCAATTTTCATACAAAGTTTGCAGACCTTGTATTTTTCTATATTTAAGTTTTGCTTCACAGGGGTGTGTTGTGGCACCGCCTAATTTTCTACTCAATAAATTTACTGGCAGGAGAAAAAAATTTTGTGTGCAGCAGTTAATAAAGGCTGGTCAATAGAATTGTGCAATTCTATTAGTGACATGAGGTGGACAACGCTCTCCTGTTTCGTTGCCTGTAGGAATCCTTTAAGGCTCTGTGGTCCAATAACAATCAATATAAAAATTTCCGCGTAGGTGTACAAATGTACTTACATATCGTCATATGAATTCATAAAAGTTCCAAGTTACATTGAAACAAAATCCACAGGACAAGCAAGAAGCTCTCTAATATGAAAAGTTAAACAAGATTTTTCAAAATTTTCTTAGTTTATGATTATTTTTCATTAAGGAATTAGTAAAATTTTAATAAGTAAAATTTTCCAGGGGCATGTATTTTGTGATATAGTGCAACGCAATCAATCAAGAAGTCGATTTGTATTATTGTAACTTACGGCTTTTTTGAAATCATGTGACGATATACAGCATGTTTGTATGTTCGTATGCAGGAGTATTCCACAGATACACGAGTGTAACGTATTCCATTAACACTTTTGTAAATTTTGCGTATCAGAACAAAGAGCATATTAAATCAGCTTATTCGTTTGTATGAAATTTATGCTTAATCCCCTGGATTGGTATTCAATTCGTGGATGTAAGCTTGCGTTCTCATGTCACAATTGTGTTCATCTGAAAACACATTTTCTGATATTTTTAAATTTTACTTGCAACTCAATGTATAAAATAACAATTGAAAATATGTATTTTATATTACACACTGTCACTCAAAGTTTAATGACTTGCAAAAATATTACTGTTTGAATTTGTTTCTTTAAATTGCTTTTCCAAACCGTATTTTAATAAATTTACTAATTTCAAAGATTTTTATCGAATATACTAGTAGTTTCAAAGACACAGTACTTTTCAAAAATTAATTCTTTAAAAGGTTTTCTTAAGAAAGGTGCTTTTTAAGGGTACATTTCACTAGTTTTTTTAATGTAGCTTTGATTAGTTTAGATGCTCTATTGGCCCATAGTGATACCCTTGAGCAATATTTTTAAACAGAACTTTTTAAGTGTTTTTTGTAGCTACCATTTTAAAAAGATGACTTAAAAGTTCCCTTGGAGAGATACTTTTTAAAAATGTACTGTTTTAAGATTATAATTTTTTCTATACAGTAGAACTCCTTCAAAGCGAATTCTTTTTTCATTACGAGTGTTCCTTAATTGCGAATTATTTTTGTAAAAAAAGTTTTTGTAAGATTTCTCCTGAGTTGTAAATCCCTAAATCATACAGTGCCAGCTCGCTAATCCGAATTAATGATTGTGGACCCTGATTCGGATTAACGAAATATTCGGATTACTGGATGTGCTGGTATTATGTATTATAATTCACTATATTCGAAAATAAAACACCAGCCAGGATTTCAAAACTAATTTATTTTATAATTAATGACGATGGCACGCGTCAAAAAAATCTACATGTTTACTTGGTCATAGTTGGTTGAATACTAAAAAAGAAATTCAACTACAAATGACAGAAACCTAACAACATGATTAAGTACCGCTTATTTCTCAGCAGCCAATGGCGCTGAATAAGCAAGAGAGACTGAAATATATAGAGTAGTTATTCATCATAGATGGGATTTCGTACTAACCGAATTTGACATGTGAAAATGAATAAGTTTGTACTTTTCGTATCCTAATTTGTTAAATAATACGGTTAAATAGTTGATATTCCTGATCACTAGTATCCACCGTCAAAAGTGGTAAAATTGAACAAAGAACGCTGATGAGATGGTGTAGCGACCTCGAAATCAGTACTGATCCGTTCTGCTAGTATGATGAATAATAAAAATTGTTCTATATATAGTACTCTCTTAATAAAAAAATAATAATGAATTTATCCAAAAAATTTTCTAATAAAAATTAAAAATAAAAAATTAGAATAAATAAATGGGTAAATTCGGGTTTGAACTTGAGCCAAAATTAATCGTTTCAATATATAAAATACTAATTTATTTTATTTTTATTAATCAAGAAAGAAAAAATCAAAGCTTTTTTTAACTATTATGTGTTTCTACCATAATTTGTGATGTAGATTTGCTTCTCTTTCTTTGCACATGCTTCCAAAGCCTTGTTCCTTAATTCTTTTAGCATCAACATGTTATCTGTTTGCATACCTCGTTCCTTTGCCCTATCTATTGATCTATTTAAGGCCTGCACAGCTTCACTATTTTTAACGTGTTTCATTCATAGTTATATGCTCTGATTCCACATTTACTGTGGCTGACTCTGAACTACTACACGAAGTATTGTCAGAGTTAATAATCCAGCTAAGAATAATTTCATCTTCAGAAATTCGCACGTCTATTTTCCGTTGAAATAAGTTGGTTATTGTGCGAAAATCTTCTGTTTCTTCAACACAATCATTCTCAGGCAATTCTTGTTGTAAAAATGATAGTGGGGATGTTATAATCTGAAGCCCACCTCTGAGAATGAATATGCTACCAACAAGAATTTATAGAAGAATTGCAACAAGACATAAAGTATGCATATGTACTTATAAATAATTACATATATACAATATCAATCATAGAAGGCTCTGCAGCTCAATGATGTCCCTCCCGTTAGTTTTAAAATTCCACACATAGTTTTATAAAAAAAAACACAAATAAGCAGAAAAAAAATTAAAATTCGGTTTAACGAGCGTGCAACCAATTCGGACTATAGAGTACGTAATACGTCATAAATTCAATTCGGATTACTGGATTATTCGGGTTACATACCTTTCGGATTAGCGAGCTAGCACTATATTTCTATATATAAATTAAAGTTTCAAAGAACGATTTTTTAAAAAAAATTATTATTACTATTAATCCGACAGATTAATAGTAATGTTCTTTATTTGATTAATGCCTAAAACCGACTGCAAATGCTTTACAAAATATAATTCATTTTATTAAAATTAACTTGTTGCATTTTCCCACCAACTTACGGTCGCGCGTGCAGCGTATTTGTTGATCTTGCATATTCCCATCGACGGAACGGAGTTGATGATTTTGTAATTTCCCATCGAAATATTATAACGGCTCGTGTGGCTCCGGTTACTTTGCTGGAATTCGCTAGCATTGCTATTTTAAAGTTGACACGTTTATTGGCTGTTGTGTTTGTGCAAATATTTATAATTGTTGTTGTTGTTGTGGTTGCTACTGTGTTTGGTGGCTTGTGAAATAGTTGTTGCTACTGTGTTAACTCCTCCCCCTTTAAGTTCATACGTCCTCGTATGAATAGTTAAAAAAAAGGAAGGTTATGAATTTTTTGGTTTTTTGCACTTCCTGATGGTAATGACAAGGAACCTTTCGGCTTAACACATAGATTGACATCTTCTACCGTCTCTTTTACTTCAGATGATTGTTCGTTCCTTTCGGATGATTTGTTTTTTATTTCGGTAGTTACCTTTTTGTTTCTTCTCGTCATGCAAACGATAGTAACCAATAATGTTATGGCAATTGATAGTCCAAGATTAATGGATAGGTTGATTTTATTCTCGACTTGCAGTTTTTCGATTAAGTGAGAATTGTTGATGTTAACTGCCTCCATCCTTTCCAGCGTTATTACTTGTTCTTGGAAACTCATGTTACTTGGTTGCAGCAATGCAGGTAATGGCTTAGTAAGAGTAGCTTGCGTTGTTAAATATGTTTTGTTACCAATTCGTACCGTGGAATTTAGGTGGTGAACTATGAAGGTGCCATTTAGGTTTACTGTTGAGTTGTCTATTTCGATTTGTCCTCTGAATTCGTTCAGCAGTATCATACTTTCGTCTATTTCCTCTATACGGGCCACATGCTCATCGTTGGTTGTTGTGCAGCGGGATGGTTTACTCTTCAGAAGGTTTGGGATGCAATTTGTTTCAGTTAGGTCTATGATGTTATCTATTTCGCAAATACTTAGTTTATTATAACTTTTGCAGTCATTTTTAATTCCAAATATCTTATTATAACATTTCAAAATATTTTTAAAATTTGTCTTAATTACTACATTATTTCTTCTTACAGGTCTAATCGAAAAGTTATCGCAAGTTTCACTATTGGTTGTTGGAATATTTACTATGTAAACGATTTCTTTGTCATTTGATGCAATTTTAATTTTAGAAAAATTTAACAATTCATCCATATTCCCAAATGGAATATTATCATTATAAAAAATGTCTCTCAAAACATCGATTTCGGTACTAGAAAAAATGAATGAATTTACAATATTTGCTTTAGCCCAATGAATGGCATATTCGATATTTGACAATTCTTCTTTAACAATTTCCAATTTATACTTAAAGTCTAACAAATTTTCTTCATTAAATTTATTTTCTAACAGTTTAGAAATATTATTGGTTACATTTGCCAGTCTGTTAATTTTTTCTATAGTTAGTTGATTAATTACAACTTGATTATTTGTATTTTCCAAGACATTATTCATTTTGTTCTCTATAATCTCGAAATCTTGGTGATCCGGGCTACCGGCCAACCATTTCCATGCGCTACCAATGAAGTCCAGAGACCTTTTCGTCTTTGTCTTAGATTTTAGTCTGGATAGACATGATCTCATTTGGGATATGGAGTAGGATAGGTAAGGTAATAGTCGATTGTCAGTATTTTTGTTAAGGTTAATACCATTTTCCAAATTACGTATCAGGTCCTCGTATTCCCCCAAATTAATTATGTGGATAAGTTTAAATATGCCAGTCTGTATCTTCGCTGAACCCGTACTGATCACGACTAATCTAGAATTTGAGTAATCCATTATCTGGAACTCGCCCCTAGAAAGTGCGAACATCCAAACAAACCTGTAATAAAGTATATTAAAAATTAGTTCCTTATGTGTTTCTTGTGTACGATTCTCCCACTCTCGGTTACTATAGTAGTGTGTCTATCTTCCTTCACCAGTTCCCGTTTGAATTTCTCGGTCAATTTCGTACCAAGTCTATTGTTAACCCTTACAAAAATTTCCTGTCCAGGTATGTATCGTTTTATTTCCCTCTTGTTCTTATTATGGTATTCTAAATCTTTTTCCTGTTTTCGTTTCAGTTTCGCCATGTTGTCGTTCCTTGTTCGCTCGTAACTTCCCGGCGAGAAGTCTACAGTTCTCCCAAAAAACAAATCAACGGGCTTCTTCCCTATCGTTGAGTGAATAGAGTGGTTATATTCGTTCACTGATCGTTCCAGAAGCTCCTCGAAGTCCCTACAAATTCCCTCGTCCTTAATACATCTCATGATCTCGGCCAATGTTGAATGGAATCTTTCGATTTGTCCATTGGCCTCACTTCTATAGGGTGGTGTTGTAAATACCTCTATTCCCAGTTCATCCTTCATCATAAACAGTATCGAGGCAGAATTCAGGGATTTCTCATTGTCCATAACAATGGTTTTGGGGACTCCGTAGAAGAAAAGAATATCCCTTAACGGTCTCCTAACATCCTCTATCGATTTTCCCTGTAAAATTCTGGTCTGTGCATATTTTGAAAATTTATCGAGAGCTGTTAGGACTATTTTCCTGTCGGTTGAAAAAATGTCAATGTGGATTATTTGACCAGGATAGCTCGGTACTGGTGTAGCGTTTAATTTCGGCTGATTAGGATGTCTTTCGTACTTATTTTTCCTACATGTGGAGCAGAGTTTCAGTATTCTCTTGATCTTAGAAAACATGCTAGGAAAATAGGAACTTTCTAGTATCTGGGACCTGTTTTCCACAGCATTTCTATGAGCGCGATTATGGGTTTCTATAATCAGGGTTTCCTGGTCTGATTCCGACAAAATATCCTCGACAACCTTTTGTGTAAAGCGAACCTTGTAAGAACTAAAATGGTTAGGATAGATTTCTTGGATCCTCCCCATTATAAACTCTGGGGTTTTTATACAATTTACAACGGAAGGATTTAAATATCTCTTTAGGACTGATACCAGCTTCTCCGAATCGTAGTCAGACTCTGTCAAAATGTGTCTATTGTATCCCGGAAACGTAACTCTAAATTGGTAATCGGAGGATTCACCTATGGATAGAAAAATTTGATTCTTAAATGCATTTATCGGAACTTCTACACTTGGTATAAGGTCCTGCGGAGAACTGTCGCTACTATGGACCGTACCCGTTAGGGAATTTACATTTGTTGTTGGAGGTCTAGAGAGTGCGTCAGCTACCACATTACTTCTACCCGGTTTATACTGAATCTCGTAATTGTATTCCTCCAATATTGCCTTCCATCTTTTCATTTTGGAATTACTATTTTTATTGCTAAGAGCATACGTCAGTGGTTGATGGTCAGTATAAATTACGACCTTTGCTGATCCATATAAATAATTTCTCAAGTTTGTCAGAGCCCAGATTATGGCTAGCATTTCCTTTTCGTTTGCTGCGTAATTCTCTTCGGTTTCTGTTAATGTTCTTGAAATGAAAGATATTGGTCTATTGTCCTGACTTAATACGGCTCCTATTGCCACATTAGATGCATCCGTGGTTAATTGGAACTCCTTTTCGAAGTTTGGGTATGACAGTATCACTTCCTGAGACACTAATGCATTTTTCAATTTGTCAATGGCGAATTTTACCTGGTCGCTGAGGTTTATTTTTCTCTTACTCGATTCTGATTTAGAAATCATGCCTCCGTCTCCACGTAAAAGTTTGGTTAGTGGTTTTGCAATGTCCGCGTATCCTTTTACGAATCTCCTATAGTATCCGGAGAGGCCAAGGAAGGATCGCAGCTCCTTAACGTTGCTAGGATAAGGATAATTTACAATTGCTTCCAATTTTTTTGGATTAGCTTTTATTCCATTACAGGAAACGATAAAACCTAGAAATTCAACTTCTTCTTTGAAAAATTCGCATTTGTCCAATTGTACCTTCATATTGGCTGCGTTTAATGTTCTGAAGACATCATTTAGGTGTTTCAAGTGTGAGGCTTCATCCCGGCTGAATATAATAATATCGTCTATGTAGACGTAGCATATCCGCCCGATATGCTCCCTTAAGATGTCGTCAAGGGCGCGTTGAAATATAGCCGGAGCATTCCTTAATCCAAACGGTAAGCGCATAAATTCATACTTTCCGTTGTTGACGGAGAAAGCAGTTTTTTCTATATCTTCCTCCCTGATAGGTATTTGGTGGAATCCGCTTTTCAAGTCGATCACCGTGAAATATTTGTTCCCACCGAGATGAGAAAGAACGTCATTTATTTCAGGTATGGGATACTTATCAGGAATAGTTATTGAGTTAAGCTTCCTGAAATCCACTACAACCCTATATTTCTCTCTTCCAGATGCATCCTGTTTTTTTGGGACTACCCAAATGGGTGAATTATATGGAGAACGCGATGGCCTAATTATCTTGTCCCTTAGTAGTCTGGCGATTTCCTCCTCTACAACCCCCCTTAGGGCCATTAAATAAGGGTAATTCTTTGAATATGTTGGTGTGTTGGTTGTGGTTCTTATCTCGCCCACGACCCTAGTCGTGTACGTAAGGCTTTCATCTGGATCCGCGAATAGATTTCTGTATCTGGCCACTGTATGTTCCAGAGAGTTTTTCTGATACTCGGACAAGTGTTCGGTTCTCAATTCAATATTGTTAACGTCCTGTGCAATGTGTTGGAAAAGCTGAATTCTCCTGTTACCTTGTACAGTCATATAATTCTCGGAAGTGTGGATAACTGCCGATAGTTGTTTAAGGCAATCATGACCTAAGATTGCATCAAAGGTCTTCAGTCCCGGTAGGACATAAAATTTTATTGGAATATCGTTTATTCCGAACATGCAACCCACTACATGATGAGTTATTTGGACATTTCCCGCGACTGAATTTGCACTAAATTTCTCCTGATTTAATTTTGGGTTAACTGCTAACTGGGGTTTTATGTAATTCTTATTGCTACCTGTATCTATTAAAATTTTAAGTGTCTGTCCGTTCCCCGTCCTGGCCTGAAAGTATGGCAACGAGGAACTGTTTAACCAAAAAAATTAAGGTCTACGAGGGCGTCGGTCTGTGGATTCTCCAAAGGATCATATTCAGGGAGTTCGTATGTGGTGTCCCTATAACATTGTTCGTTGTCTTCGACCTCCCTATAATACTCTTCTATGTCAGGTACCCCTCCAATAGCACCTTCCTTGTCATAGCCATTAATAAATTCCTGGGGTGGCTGTTGGACCTCATTTCCGTTGTCCGCTGTTACGTGGAAGTTTCTCTGCATTTTATTTTGTGGGGCTTGTATGGATGCTGTAGGCGGTCTCTTGAACGCTGCATTCTGCGGTCTGTTCATATAATTTACTTGGCGTGTTTGTATTGATCGGTCCACGTCCATTGGTTCGTATCCTGATGATGGCTGTTGATTGTTTATTGGTTGGTATGAGGGCCTTGGTTGGCTCATCTGGTTTTGCTGGGGTCTTGGTGTCCAATTTTGATTATTTGCTGGCCGCCAGTTAGTATTTTGGTTATAGTTTGGTGTTGTCATATTCCGGGGTGGTAATGGTGGTCTAGGAAGAGTTCTGCCACTCATATGTGCCAGTTCCGGATAAAATCTTAATTTATTTCCCGAGTACACGTTTGTACCAATGCGATCTTTTTGTACGTTATTCCTAGCTAACTGACCGTTAGCGTAGTTCCGACGGAATGTCATGTTGTCCAACTTCAAACAAATGTGCAAAGCCTGTGGAAGTGATGACGGTTCCCGGACGCTAAGGAGTCTCGGTAAGTCTCCATTTAGCCCTCTCACGAAGGTATCAAGTGCTTTGTCCCTATAGGTATTGGTCATTACCCTTAAGCTTCCCTCATCAATGTCTAGACAGGCAACTTTATCCAGGATCAAAGAGAGATGTTGGTAGACCACTTGGTAAAATTCTGTTATCGACCTGTAACCCTGGCAGAGGGCAGTCATTTGATACTCTAAAGTACCAATATCCCTCTTGTCCGAGTAATGCATCATAAGGCATTTTTTTATTCTCGGCCAGTCCAGCGGTGTTCTATAGGACTCAAGTGCCGTGTCCGCTTCGCCCGTAATTTTCGTGCGTATGGTATGAAGAATGGCATAATATCGCCCCGTTCCCTTTTGTGATTCGTATAATTCCAACACTCTGTCCACCGATTTCCTCCAGGAATTGAATTCCCCGATGGTACCGGAGAATTCCCTTAAGGATCTAACAATATCGGGTACTCTATCTAATTCCCCCAATGTCGCTGTCAGTTGCCCTATTGGCTGGTCCACCTCATTGTCCAGTTCGCCACCCTGCGGTGTCTGTAAAGTTTCCCTAATGATTTCCCTTAATTCCCGTTTCTGTAATTCGGTAAGTCCTGAGGTCCGTGCCAAGTCTGAACCCGAAGCCGTGGTCTGTGTCAGTGTCAGCGTCCTATTAAGTCGCTCTGTTAGTTGATCGATAGTTTCGTCAGGCATTGGAAATGGTTAATTATTTTTAGCAATCAAAATTTAAATTTTTACTTGATTCTACACTAATGATAATGTCAAGGACGTAATAAAATATTCTTTCTCTTTTTAATGGATTTTTGAAAATAAGGAGTCACTAATACTAAGTATAATAATTATAGATAAAATAAAAAATAATCTTACATAAAACTTGATGTCAGGAACATGCTGCTTCTTGTTGAATGTTGTTCTGGTATTTGTTTACGATGTTTTCCCAAGATTATTTGTGTCTATAGTTCAGGATTCACAACACTTTATTTATGTCCTTGTCACTTAATTACTGAGAAGTGTTTCACTTAATTTGTTCTTATTTCGTGTTCTTTTTTACTAGGATTTTGTTATTTACTTTTTTCCTTAATGAGGAATTACTTTTTTTTAAATTTGTTTTTACTATTTTCTTGTTTAATGTCTTTATTTTAAAGTTCAGGCGCAAACACAGCTAGTGTTATACTTTTTCTAGTTATTGTAAAAATTTTTGTTCTTATGTAAGTTTTAGTTTTAAAATTTATTCTTATGCTTTTCGTTAAAATTCTCTTCATTATTTTTTCTTAATTTTGTTCTTAAAACATTTTTCACTTTAAAAAAAAAATTTTAATGTTCGTTTAGTTAAATTTTCAATATTTAAACGACGTTGTTTAATGTTCACTTAAACGAATTCAACTTGTTAAAAAATTTTTTTTCCCAATGTTCACTTTTCATATTTAGAATGTTCATTTATTAATTAAACTTTATTTATTTTATTGAAAATTTTTATTCAATGTTCATTTTTTGTTTTTTTATTTAAATTTTCGAATGTTAATTTATTTACTTTCATTTAATAAAATTCTTTCAATGTTTATTTATTTTTGTTTAAAATTTATGTTCAATGTTCACTTAAAAAAAATTTACTTATTTTTCTAATTGTTCTTTTTTGTTTTATATCGAGGCCGCTGATCCTTAAGAGGACCTCCCTTTTGTCTTTTAGGAAAGACTACTAAGGCGCACTATTTCCACGATCTATTACACTTTTTTATATCGCGGCCGCTGATCCTTAAGAGGACCTCCCTTTTGTCTTTTAGGAAAGACTACTAAGGCGCACTATTTCCACGATTTATTACACTTATTACGACAAAGGACCCTTTTTTCCGAGGGTCCCTGCTCGGGCGCCAATTAAAGTTTCAAAGAACGATTTTTTAAAAAAAATTATTATTACTATTAATCCGACAGATTAATAGTAATGTTCTTTATTTGATTAATGCCTAAAACCGACTGCAAATGCTTTACAAAATATAATTCATTTTATTAAAATTAACTTGTTGCATTTTCCCACCAACTTACGGTCGCGCGTGCAGCGTATTTGTGGATCTTGCATATTCCCATCGACGGAACGGAGTTGATGATTTTGTAATTTCCCATCGAAATATTATAACGGCTCGTGTGGCTCCGGTTACTTTGCTGGAATTCGCTAGCATTGCTATTTTAAAGTTGACACGTTTATTGGCTGTTGTGTTTGTGCAAATATTTATAATTGTTGTTGTTGTTGTGGTTGCTACTGTGTTTGGTGGCTTGTGAAATAGTTGTTGCTACTGTGTTAACTTATAGCATAGTTATCTCTGTAGAGAATCTTTTGTTATGACACAACTGATTTTTTATACCGAAAATAATCTCGCTATAACGAATTTTTATTTCAATCGCACAAACAAACTTAATGTTAGCATACCGAAAGAAAAATTATTGATTCAGATAGCGAAACTTTTTCATTAAATATTTTTCATTATATTAATGAAACTTTTCATTAACACATTGAACAATTTGACTACAAACCTGAAATTTTTTAATCACTCCTCTACATAAGACATTTTTTTAACAAAACCTTGTGAAAATTAAATGGCAATAATTCAACAAAATTGAGGAGAAATTTGTCGTTGCTAACCGACCTTGTTATTATAATCTTTATTTCACTCAGCGGGATTTTCAATTTACGTTACTATCGCATTCTGTTTCGTTATTTAATTTTATATTTTTATATTGCTGAAATATCACAAAAATTATTAAAGGAAGTAAATACAACTGCTACTTTCACAATTTTCTACTGCATAATGTTTTGGCGATATTGATAAACTATTCAAGCTATTGCCTTAAGGGATATCTTCCAATTGCTTGCAGGGTTGTCTGTGGTGATTGTACGTACATACACACATGTACATGAATATAAATTCTTTTTTTATATATTTCTGTTCTTAATATCCATTTCAAACGTCATTTTAAGGCAACATTTCATGGCAATCGCGTGATTAGAACGAAATCGTCATCTAATTACGTTTTTGTAGCCAATTATATCAAGAATTCTTTGTACTCATTTATAGTACGAGTATTATAAATCTTAATGTACTTGTTCTGTTTTAGGCAATAATCATTTCAGTGTGTTAGTTTTATGTGAAATCAAGGAGAAAAATATCTGCAATACACATAATTTTAAGGATTTTCTCGAATATACATAGAAAACATTTACAAATATGTAGAAACTATTCCAATTACTTAGAGTTAGAGATGGGTGATTAGTTTTTTGTCTCAATAACGTCAACGCGCAGTGATCGTTGATCAGTAGATTTTTGGCGTAATTGTTTCGTGGTTTTTTGCTTTATTGTAATATTTTTCATATAATTTAAATTGTTTTTTTTATTATTTTTAGTTCTTTTTCGTGAGTATTCCATGAGCGCCACTGCTCGTGATTATGACTAATTTTATTTTCCAGCACGTGAGCGATCAATAACATGAGCCGAAAACATAAAGTTGGGCAAAATGTTTTATCGTGAGCGTGCATGAGCAAATTCTTAGCGTGACTGTTTCATAATTTTTTTCTTCATAGTAATTTTTTTAATTTAATTAAAATAATTTAATTTAATTTTTTGTTTAATTATTTTTAGCACCTTTTTGTGAATATTCCATTAGCGTCAGTTTTCGTGATTGTGACTAACTTTGTTTTTCACCTCAGCGAGCATGAAGGTGGAACGAAAATATAAAGTAGTACATGAGCATATCTCTAGTTAAAATGCGTAACCGTCATTTTATGTAAACAGTTCTGAAAAAACTAAAGCTTTTGAATATCAGGATCAAATGAACGTTTTCTACAATTTGTCGGAATTACTTTACAATTAGTTTAAGCGAGAAGGTATTGGTAACATCTTACTAAAGAAAATTGAGTTTTTAGGAAGTCTTTTTCCTTTAAAAATACTCGAAAGACACAGAAGACACTCATACAGGCTGGTCTTTTGTAAATATGAAGGTGGGAATATTAAAAAGATTTAAACGGGTGGTTGTGGATGCATGCTCAGTAACTAAAGCTCAAGCTTGCATGTTAATTGATAGCAGCGTTTAATTCGCAAATACATATTTTAAGCAGATGACAGATGAATAGTAGAAATACAATTTCAAGCTTGACAGTGGCCGCGCTCACAAACAAAAATTTAAATGACAGTAGAACGTTAAGAAGCCGCTAAAACAAATAAAAATGGATTCCTGCTGACTGCTAGCAAGCAGTAGGCAATTGTGAAGGGAGGATATGGTGGTTGGACCGCTGTATCCGAACTAAGCAATTCACATCCAGATAACGCACTGCCGGTGAACTAGTGGTCAATAGGAGTTTGGTAGTTGGACCGCTGTATTCCTACTGGACAATAGACACTGTGTGCCTGGTGAGCAACAGAGTTTGGTATAGCGTCAATACAGCAGCGGAATAGCGTCGCTGTGACGTTTTAATTTGTTTGCTGGGCGGTATTACCTGAATTAACTAACTCAAGGCGTAATAGTAGATTAAAAAAAATATTATTAAATCCTACTCTGTGTCTTTCTCTTCTCTCGGGTCACAAAATCAAAGAAATTTTTGTGACGAAGCCTGGACAAGGGCGAGTGAAACATCGTTACAATGGCAAACGCAAATGTTCTGTCAAAATTGGTTGCTCAATCATTTTATTTTTTATATGCATAAATATTTTCTATTTAAAAGTTTTTAGAATGTTTTTCAACTACTATGCCAATTAGATAAATATTTATCAATAACTTTTATCATTTGTTCAGCTTAAATTTACTCTTGTAACTTTTACCAAAGCTTTTTACTTGAAAGATTTTCACACTGTGGAGCAAAAAAAAAAAAGTTTACTTTGTAAAATTGCTAAATTTCCACCTCTGAAATTTCTTAATGATAAACCAATTTTATTTATATATATATTTACTTCGCCTGATTGTAATGCCTGCCTTAAATAAGTTGTTCACCAAAAAATAAATAGTTCCCCAGTATCACCGTCTTCGTTTCGCTTTAGATATTTTCTTCTTTATTAGCATTCATTCTCATAAATTCTACATAATTCTTTATAGAGGTAGAGAAAACCTCTTAACGTTTCATCTTATTTTTCACAATATACTCGTAAGCAAAGCGAGCTGTTAGTTATTAATACGACTGGGAATTGTTCAAGAAACAATTAGAAATTTTTAAAAGAATTTTCTTTATTTCGTTAGTATTTCCTTGAGCTTTTTCCTCATTGTTTTCCTTTTGCAGTTTCTTTAGTTTTTTTCCTATTTTCATTTAAGTTTTTATTGTATTGTATTGTTTGTATAAAAAGTTTTCAGTTCTTTTGTTTGTCTACACTTAATTACCTGAAGATTCATGGATTTTCATTATAAAATCTTCTTCAATTTGGGTGAGAAAAAGAAATGAACACATTTTAGCAAATAATACTAAATTTATTATTAAATTATAAGCCGATGGAAAAATATTAGAAACATATAGAAAACGAAGTAACAGGCTTGTGACTTTTCTTATATCCAATAATTAAGGAAAGCATTTAAAACATTTTTTGTTTGAGATATTTCCGCAGTTTAATTTCAAATATTTTTCATTTGTTGTGGATTGAACTAGTGTATATGCTTTTTGAACTGCAATGTTTAATTCAAGAAATGTGGTGCGGTGCGCATTTCGGTTGTGTGCATAAACTTCTAGTTAATTTTAACAAAGCACTTCAGAGTTTTTGGACTATTCTCTCGATAAAAAAGCAACGGGTCTTCCAATAAAAGGTTTAATTTTGATATGTAAAAAGGATATTTTTAAGCGAAATCATCGGATGTTAATTTAATTGTAATGAGGAGTGTAAATGCCAATAATAATGGAAAACACTATTTGCCAAATGACCGCCAGGGTTATGCTTGTAGGATCAAATTCTTTTCATGAAAGTTTATATCACCAATTTGGTCTAGAATCGATTGTGGGCAATTTAGATAGACCTTATCTTTCAGGTAGCCCCAAAGAAAAAAGTCTAAAGGTGATAAGTCACAAATTCTCGGTGGTCTGCTATGATCGCGTCGACGAGAAATCACACGATCAGGAAAATTTTCACACAAAAGAGTAATGGTATCGTTACTTATGTATCAGAAGCCAAAGTTTTTATGTGAAATACGGTTCTTTTTCTTTTTTTGTCGTTTGCGGAATGCCCCATGCCAAAGATCGATGAGAAATGGACAAGCCTGGGTTTTCCTCAACACTATGGGCTACAACAGAAATATTCTCAGTAGTGCGATTGTTCATGTCTCTAACTAGTTCCAACAGCTAAAATTTTTCCACCATTTCCACAATTGCTGACCGAAAAGGTCAGCCAACGAGACGAGTCTCAAAAGTGATATATTTTTGCGAAATTTGTACCATTTTGTAGTGAATTTTAGTAATTTCAATGCATATATCGTTTCATTTTTATGACTGGCGTAGGTTTTACTTGTCATCTGTCAGGTAGCTACAGGCGTTCGTTAAAATGGCGGGATCTTAAAACTGGAACGTCTTATTGGAACACCCTTTATTCGCTTTGTAGAGACGTGACACTGCGCTCTTTTCTAATAATTTGTAATTATCTATTTATTTATTATATATCCAATTCCTGTACAACAAGATTTAATTTAATCTTATATTTAAAGTACAAGAAAGCAATGATTATAAGTTACATTAGATGTATAGATTAAGTTAAATTAAACTATAAATTATTCACATTATAACAGTGATAATTTACTATGGTGCAAAATAATTAAATAAGAAATTCTTAAAATAAAATAAATAAATAAAAAAGAAAGTTATTTTTTTTTTCAAAATGAAGATTTTTTTAATCTTATATTTTCTCTTAAATAATAATAACAACAGAGTTGTATAATAAGGAAGCAATGCAGCATGGCTTAGAACCGTCTGCTAAAATTTTTTTTATTTTATTTTTTAAACCAGAAGAACTTTGTTGTATTGTCACCTGCGATCAAAGTGTGAACTAAGTTTCATAGGAATAGTTTAAGTGTAAGCAAGAGAGAGATAATATTGAAATATTCTACTGTTTTAATCAACAAATTATGCTGTCAGAGGAACTAAGTGTGCGCAAAGTTTCAGAAGTGTCGAAAAATTAGAAATAGTTGGACAAGAATATCTATATTGCCTGGCCGTGACAGTGCCAACGTTTTTTATCACTAAGTGGTATTTTCAGGAAAACTTAATGCGTGTGCCAAGTTTCATAAGAATTGGATCAGTACAAGTACTTGTAAAGGTTTATTTACTGACTATGGGCGTGGCATAGACCACTTTTGTATTGTTTTGAAAGCCTAATGAGTGTGCAAAGTTTCATGAGCATCCGATAAGTAAAAGTAGTTGATAAGTGTATTCACCTGATGGGCACTTGACACCGCCCACTTTGTTAAAGTATTAAAAATAGAACAAGCATACTACTAAATAAAGAAAAAAAATTAAACAGAAAAATACACATCGACATTTACGAACATTTTCTCTTGGGTGTATCACTTTAGCATTCGAGAATCAAACTATATGGCACAAGTTTTTCCTGTCAGTTTATAATTCTAAGAAATCTTTATTTGTTTGTATTTTTGCAAATATAATTGATTTAACTCTAAATATTAAGATGAAAAAAAAACATTTATGCATTTCAAAATAAAAACTGCAAAAGAAAAATGATCATCAGAAATGTCATTATTTATTTTTTCATCTAAGAAGTTTATAATAATATTTCATTGTTTTTCTTAAACAAATTGTCCAGCAATTAATGTAATTTTTATTTATTACTTGTTGCGTTGTTTGGCAACAAAGCGAACGCTAACATGCACCAGTATTCCACTTATTCCATTTTCTTTCTTTTTTCAACCATTCGTTGCAAGAACCAACTTTTGTTGCTGCTGCATCTTTAAAGTTTTTAATTAAAAATCATAATAAATATGATAAATAGTGCAGCATATTATAAATTGAAAAAAAGGACGAAATGCCACCCCGTCACAACACATAAAGAGAAAGGATAACAGCAAAATGTTGCAAGAACGTATTCAAGAACCCGCATAAAGGAAGACGCAACAAGAGAAAATATAAAAATAAAAGCAAAATTTCTTTTAACTGCAAAAGTTGAATTTCATTTTCAACTTGGTTAATTTAAGATGACACTTGTATTAATGGTTTCTAATTGCATGACACTTTACAGTTGGCTGTTTGTAAGCGGTTGTATGCGGGTTTGTTCCATTTCTATGTGGCTGCTTACTTTGTTCAGCCAGCATATACAAACTGAATATAAATATATGACAGACAGACTCTATTTGTTGCTCTATTTTAATTAGATTTTATAAGTTATTTGTTTTAATAATATTAAACTTGGGAAAATGTAATAAGGAAAAGAAATAAGTAGTAGAGAAAGAAAAATAATTTTTAAGAAAAATCGATTGCTTTTATTCAAGTCAGTTGGGAAGTTGTATATACTGCAATACACGTATCCTTTTTTTCATAAGTTATTTGCATATATCGCTTAACGTAACACTGTCATCAGCTAAAAACTGGTGGAATGCTTGAAACATGAACATGAATATGAACACGATGACTTTCGAAAATGAATTAACTTTTCCTTGTACCTCGACAAATTGTCTCATGTTCGATTCTTGCGGAACCAAATGCCTAAATGTATTGCTTTGTATTAAAAACTATATAAATTTCGATAACAAAATCTTTTTATTAATATAAAAATATTTATTGTTTACCATGATGTTCAAGTAATCGGGGTTTGTTTCTTATGGTTTCAATACAATTCATATAATTTTTCTTAAGCAAAATTTTTGCAGAGCATTTAGATCTTGCATTAAAACTACCAATATGTTTGATTCAAAATTTAGTAGATCTAGATTTATAAGACTTGTGTGCAGTCAGCATACAGTGCACAAAATTTTAGCGTTTACTTAATTCACAGTAAATACATTGGCGAAGGACTCAAACTGTCTGTCCTCTCATGTCTTGGACGAAACTATTACTCTGCTAAAAAAATACATTAAAAAAACAGATAATTCATAAAGTGTTGTTTTGCCAAAGTGAATACAATATTATTCAACCATTTCAGCATAATAAAAAATAAATCAACAGCAACAGAAAACACATTAAAACACATACATGTATTCGCACCAATACACTCTCAGCATTTCGAGCAACAGTTTTCCTTTTACAAAGAGAAATAAAAATAAAAACACAAAGACATTTAAAAACATGTGGCAGGATGGCAAACAACATTAAGCGTTGTAACGTGTGTAAGGGCAACTGTGTGTGGTAGAATCATAATTAACAAACACTTTGTTTTTGGTTGAAGAGAAAGAATGCTGGTGTAAAATTAAATTCTCTCAAACATTTAACTATTGACTACGTCATTGAAAGGTGACTTTTTCCTTTGTTGGCAACACAATAAAATACACCACATAGTGAGTACAAAATGGTGTATGACACACTATTGCATTGTGGCACTTATTTTTAATTTTTTTATTTTTTACTTGTTGGACAGATTGTGTTGCTTGCCTCATATGTTTGATAGTATAAAACTGTTGCTCATCGCATGGGTGGGTGTTTTGGGTCGGTCGTTGTCTTTTAATTTGCACGAATGCGAGCACATACATGCAAAGAAGAGCTGAAATTTAGTCCAAAAGAGATTGTTCCTTTAGTATTGCAAAATTCACCTTTTTTTCCTTTAATACCATTTTTCTAAGAAGAAATGACGTATGTATATGTTTTGGCATTTTCTTTTACGTTTGTTGTTCCTGCTGCTGCATGGGAAAACAGGTAACTAGGAAATAAACACTGTGGCAATTTCTTTTTTTTTATTTAGAATTTGGATATATATTGTTTTCATAAGTTATTGGGTATTTCTTACAAGAATTTTTTTAAGGAGTGGAAATCAATATTCTGTTAAACAGTCTGAACCCGTCTCAATAATCTATTTTGGACTTTCTCAATATTCCCAAATGTTTTCTATTACAAATTTCTGTCAATATACTCCTTGGGATTACAAACAGAGAGGCTGCGGTTGATGATACTGGTGTTCAAAATAAAAAAACTCGTAGACACATTGTTAAGATCAAAGTTAATATGCTTGATTGTAAGCGATATTTTGCAAAAAAATGTGATTGAAAATAAAATTTGTGTCTTGGCGCTTACGATCATTTTACGAAATGAAATTTATATAGTGTGAGAGAATAGGAAGCTGATGATAAATTTGTGGAGCTAGCTGTTAGCTTCGAGCAGGACTGTACAAGAAGTGAGTGATGAACACGGCAACCAAAAATATGAAAAATATAATTTATTTTTGCACGTCTACTTTTTTAAGATAAGTAACAGTTAGACAATGAATCCCTGTCAGACAGTAGGTTTCTTAGCTTATTTAGGAAACGGATAGTGTGAGAGAGAAGGTAGATGTTTAAAATTAGAAAGAATTTTTAGAAAATTTTAACTAATTTTTAGGAGGCTTTCCTATTTTAGGGATCCTTTTTTGGTGCCCATTAAACGCAAAATTTTAATAATCGTGAAACTCACACTTGAATTATATTAGTTTTATATTGTATTTTTTATAGCAAAATGTTTCAAGAAAATTATTACTGTATTTGAGAGCACATTTCTCATATTTTAAGGGCATACATAGTTTTTTTCTCATATATGCTGATGCAAACCTTTTTTTAACTTTATTTTTTTTTTGGTATTTCACGTACATTTTTTATTGAATAACATTGATTCCAATATTTTTCATGTATAGTTTTATTCGAATAATTTTTTATTCGTATATTTTATTCGAATAATTTTTATTCTTATATGAAACATATAAATCTTTTTAAATAAAATTGTTTCATATAATTAGCATTAATTCAAATATTTTTACATGTGTTATTTTTACGTCTAGTTTTATTCGAATAATTTTTATTCGAACATTTTGTTCGACCAATATTTATTCTCATATGAAACTTTTCGATTTTTTTTAAATAAAATTGTTTCATACGAATATGTTTACAAAAAGTTTTTGTATCCATTATTGTTATTCAAATACTTTTTATTCGAATAATCTGGCTCGAATAAGTTTTATTCAAATTATTTTGATTTGAATAACTTTTAGTTTTTCGAAATGTCGCTCGAAACTTGTTTTATTTAAAGAGCTTGGCTCGAATAATTTTCGTTCGAATAATTGTGTTCTAATAATAAAATATTTTTCTTTTATTGCAACCAAATGTTCCTAATTCACTTCATTGTGCCTACAATTCAATATGTGGTATATTTAAAGCAAAAGTAACTGTGTTCCTTGTTTATGAAAAAGAGTTTTCTTGCAGTCGAATGAATGATAAAGTACCCCTTTTTAAAGTGATCTGAATACAAGTTTCTTTGTTTGTCCTTTGAAAAATTAAATTACTGTTAAGTTCAACGGTTCTTGATCTTCTAGTTTCTGGAGCATATTTACATTTATAACATTAGCTGAAATGCAAAATCACGCAATTAACAAAAATTAATATATGAAAAATACGATCTATAATTTATTAAAAGTTACGTGGTCTTTCTCTCCATCCACCAGCTGAAGCTCCTGTGCATATGCAATTCATTAGTGAAAATATATATGTTTGAGCTCAACAATTAATAACAAAATAAAACAGCGCAATTAAGGGCTTCATATGCCAAATTTTATTATAATTTTTCTTTTCTTTTTACAAATTTACTAGTTGGCGAATTTTAAAATTTCTACAGTGTATTTTTATATATTTTAATCAATTTTTCTCACCAGCTTTCATAACACCACCGACCAAAAACAAATCACTTTTTACTTACTTTCCCTTCAAAAATCAAACACTGCGCAAGCTCTTTTTGTGAAAACAAAAACAAAACATCCTGCAATATCTTTGATTCTCCCTATAATATTCACCTCTTGTGAATATGTGTGGTAAACTTTTTCACCACTATGAAATGCCAAGAGAAATTTATAACAAAACATATCTAAACGGTACAGTACGGTTTAGAGAAGTTGTCATAAAATCATCGAAGGGTTTCACGTTTATTTATCGAAAAATGTATTTAAAGAACATTTTAAATAAAAAGCAAAAGAAGTTTACTAGTAATAACTCAAAAAGTTGAATTAAAGAAAAAAAGGAATTGAATCAAAAGTGATGTGAAATGTACAAAGAATAACATATAGAAGAGCCTGAAAATATGCTACAATAAATATAGAAAATATACAAATACGAATAGCAGTGTAAAACAAAAATAGCAGCAAAAGAATTCATAAATTATTTCTTATGGATTAAATTCCAGTTTTCATAGCCAGACGTGGAAATACCAAGAACAAGAGAAAGAGAGAGAGAGAGAAAGAGAGTGATAGAGAAGGAGAGAACGGACGAATGTATGTGCTCAAGTGCTCAATTTTATTGAGGCATAAGAACATATGCATGGGTTTGTGCGTTTTGAAGTGTTTAATTAATTGTTTAAAAGAGTATAGAAATTAGAGTAGTATTAGTACTACATGTGCGTTCGAAATTAAGCATCTAAAATACCAAAAAAATAAAAAATAAAACATAATGTACTAAGCAGAATTTTAAACAAATGTAGTAATAAATAAATGAAAATTTCAATTCATAAGAACCTTAAATGGTTTTTACAAAAGATATACATACGTGTGCAATAAGAACTTTAGATACTTTTCCAAAAAGTCTGTGCAAGTGTTGATTGTATCTAGTGATTCTGATGTTGTCCTGTCTTTCATCTAAGTAAAGTTTAAAATAAATGACATTTCATGCAAAAGAGAAAAAAGTCTAACAACACCGCTGTTGCCAGTGTATGTACTGAATATCTACTTGAATGTATGTATGCTAACATATTGTTTCAAGGACCTGGCATAGGTGAAATAAATACCCGCCGTTTCATGAGTTTGCTGTCACACAATACTCAAGACTACATTTATAATTATTTCACTTGAAACACTCAAAAATAAACCTTATTAAAACTACAACTACTACACAGTACCTTAGCTTAATTTGTTAGCCCAGTAACCCCTTACAAAGCAGCAACAACCAGCAAATCAACCCCACCACAAACCAAAACAATAAAAAAGAAGAACTGCTAAACAAAACGTGTCTTACATACAAACACTCTATCACTCGCAACACCTGAGTCCTTTGGCCAGTGCGTGTATGTTAAACAAAGTGTATGTATTGCACATTTGTGTTGGGCTAAATCCACCTTCAACTCTACAACGTACAAGTGTATGGAAGAATTAAAAAATAAAATAAAAAATATACATAGTACTGCTTACTGTGTGCTTGATTGTGTGCCTTTTGCTAGCATTCTACGAAGCATCACTCCTCTACCAAACCACGCGTTTCAGATGTTTAAAAATACCAAAGAATAACAAGCAAACACCTGCAAAATATATAGTGACGAGCAAAAAGTCACTCTTCATATAAATAACATTTCAAACTAAATATTTCTACTTAATTTACATCAGGTATGTTAATTTCTTTTCTTATACATATTCAACTTGTTTGCTATTTCTTTTTTTCCACTTTTTTCCTACTGTACTCTTAACTGTGCCACATTCTGTGCCCGCAACAACTACAATAACGTAATATGTTGTTTTTAATTTTTTACAAAAAAAAAACAATACAAAATTCTAACTAAAAATCCTTTTAATTTTCTTAAAAACACACTTATTACTCTAACAGTGAATGGCAAAAAATTAGATACAAATGTAAAAAAATATGTATGATTAAAGTATATGCTTTTTTAATAAGAAATGCAAGGGCTGAAGTTTCCTAAAAATAACCTTTTGAGTGCAGGAAAGCCCAATCGTCAGCTCATTATTGGTTTGGCGCATATGCCAAAAAATGTCAGAGTGGAGAAAAACATCAAAGAAAGTTTAAATGAAGTTTTTTAAATGTTTGGTTGATACTTTTTTGTATTTGTAACAATGGTTCCGGCGTACATATGTTTTGTGGACTTTTAAGAAAACGAAAAGTCTTGCTTTGTGCTGCATATGTAATTAATTTTTGTAAAATTAGCATTTCGTGCAACATACTTGTACTAAGTGACATGTATTGAGTAACTTGTTGTGCAGTAAAATTGCTTTTCTTACAATCCAAAGAAACAAGTTAATCGGCTATAAGCCGACCCAGAAGCCGCCGCAGGATTCTTTTTAACTATGGATCCGCCGCTAAGCTTAGATAAGAAAAAACAAATTTGCATTGTATTTGCATTTGCATTGTATTTATAGTAAAGAATGATATTAAAGATTTTCTGTTATATTTATGTATAATTAAATATAGCAATAGTTCTTTTTATTTTATTTTTAGTTATTTCATAATTTTATATTATTGAGTAACTTGTTGTGCAGTAAAATTGCTTTTCTTTCAATCCAAAGAAACAAGTTAATCGGCTATAAGCCGACCCAGAAGCCGCCGCAGGATTCTTTTTAACTATGGATCCGCCGCTAAGCTTAGATAAGAAAAAACAAATTTGCATTGTATTTGCATTTGCATTGTATTTATAGTAAAGAATGATATTAAAGATTTTCTGTTATATTTATGTATAATTAAATATAGCAATAGTTCTTTTTATTTTATTTTTAGTTATTTCATAATTTTATATTATTGAGTAACTTGTTGTGCAGTAAAATTGCTTTTCTTTCAATCCAAAGAAACAAGTTAATCGGCTATAAGCCGACCCAGAAGCCGCCGCAGGATTCTTTTTAACTATGGATCCGCCGCTAAGCTTAGATAAGAAAAAACAAATTTGCATTGTATTTGCATTTGCATTGTATTTATAGTAAAGAATGATATTAAAGATTTTCTGTTATATTTATGTATAATTAAATATAGCAATAGTTCTTTTTATTTTATTTTTAGTTATTTCATAATTTTATATTATTGAGTAACTTGTTGTGCAGTAAAATTGCTTTTCTTTCAATCCAAAGAAACAAGTTAATCGGCTATAAGCCGACCCAGAAGCCGCCGCAGGATTCTTTTTAACTATGGATCCGCCGCTAAGCTTAGATAAGAAAAAACAAATTTGCATTGTATTTGCATTTGCATTGTATTTATAGTAAAGAATGATATTAAAGATTTTCTGTTATATTTATGTATAATTAAATATAGCAATAGTTCTTTTTATTTTATTTTTAGTTATTTCATAATTTTATATTATTGAGTAACTTGTTGTGCAGTAAAATTGCTTTTCTTTCAATCCAAAGAAACAAGTTAATCGGCTATAAGCCGACCCAGAAGCCGCCGCAGGATTCTTTTTAACTATGGATCCGCCGCTAAGCTTAGATAAGAAAAAACAAATTTGCATTGTATTTGCATTTGCATTGTATTTATAGTAAAGAATGATATTAAAGATTTTCTGTTATATTTATGTATAATTAAATATAGCAATAGTTCTTTTTATTTTATTTTTAGTTATTTCATAATTTTATATTATTGAGTAACTTGTTGTGCAGTAAAATTGCTTTTCTTTCAATCCAAAGAAACAAGTTAATCGGCTATAAGCCGACCCAGAAGCCGCCGCAGGATTCTTTTTAACTATGGATCCGCCGCTAAGCTTAGATAAGAAAAAACAAATTTGCATTGTATTTGCATTTGCATTGTATTTATAGTAAAGAATGATATTAAAGATTTTCTGTTATATTTATGTATAATTAAATATAGCAATAGTTCTTTTTATTTTATTTTTAGTTATTTCATAATTTTATATTATTGAGTAACTTGTTGTGCAGTAAAATTGCTTTTCTTTCAATCCAAAGAAACAAGTTAATCGGCTATAAGCCGACCCAGAAGCCGCCGCAGGATTCTTTTTAACTATGGATCCGCCGCTAAGCTTAGATAAGAAAAAACAAATTTGCATTGTATTTGCATTTGCATTGTATTTATAGTAAAGAATGATATTAAAGATTTTCTGTTATATTTATGTATAATTAAATATAGCAATAGTTCTTTTTATTTTATTTTTAGTTATTTCATAATTTTATATTATTGAGTAACTTGTTGTGCAGTAAAATTGCTTTTCTTTCAATCCAAAGAAACAAGTTAATCGGCTATAAGCCGACCCAGAAGCCGCCGCAGGATTCTTTTTAACTATGGATCCGCCGCTAAGCTTAGATAAGAAAAAACAAATTTGCATTGTATTTGCATTTGCATTGTATTTATAGTAAAGAATGATATTAAAGATTTTCTGTTATATTTATGTATAATTAAATATAGCAATAGTTCTTTTTATTTTATTTTTAGTTATTTCATAATTTTATATTATTGAGTAACTTGTTGTGCAGTAAAATTGCTTTTCTTTCAATCCAAAGAAACAAGTTAATCGGCTATAAGCCGACCCAGAAGCCGCCGCAGGATTCTTTTTAACTATGGATCCGCCGCTAAGCTTAGATAAGAAAAAACAAATTTGCATTGTATTTGCATTTGCATTGTATTTATAGTAAAGAATGATATTAAAGATTTTCTGTTATATTTATGTATAATTAAATATAGCAATAGTTCTTTTTATTTTATTTTTAGTTATTTCATAATTTTATATTATTGAGTAACTTGTTGTGCAGTAAAATTGCTTTTCTTTCAATCCAAAGAAACAAGTTAATCGGCTATAAGCCGACCCAGAAGCCGCCGCAGGATTCTTTTTAACTATGGATCCGCCGCTAAGCTTAGATAAGAAAAAACAAATTTGCATTGTATTTGCATTTGCATTGTATTTATAGTAAAGAATGATATTAAAGATTTTCTGTTATATTTATGTATAATTAAATATAGCAATAGTTCTTTTTATTTTATTTTTAGTTATTTCATAATTTTATATTATTGAGTAACTTGTTGTGCAGTAAAATTGCTTTTCTTTCAATCCAAAGAAACAAGTTAATCGGCTATAAGCCGACCCAGAAGCCGCCGCAGGATTCTTTTTAACTATGGATCCGCCGCTAAGCTTAGATAAGAAAAAACAAATTTGCATTGTATTTGCATTTGCATTGTATTTATAGTAAAGAATGATATTAAAGATTTTCTGTTATATTTATGTATAATTAAATATAGCAATAGTTCTTTTTATTTTATTTTTAGTTATTTCATAATTTTATATTATTGAGTAACTTGTTGTGCAGTAAAATTGCTTTTCTTTCAATCCAAAGAAACAAGTTAATCGGCTATAAGCCGACCCAGAAGCCGCCGCAGGATTCTTTTTAACTATGGATCCGCCGCTAAGCTTAGATAAGAAAAAACAAATTTGCATTGTATTTGCATTTGCATTGTATTTATAGTAAAGAATGATATTAAAGATTTTCTGTTATATTTATGTATAATTAAATATAGCAATAGTTCTTTTTATTTTATTTTTAGTTATTTCATAATTTTATATTATTGAGTAACTTGTTGTGCAGTAAAATTGCTTTTCTTTCAATCCAAAGAAACAAGTTAATCGGCTATAAGCCGACCCAGAAGCCGCCGCAGGATTCTTTTTAACTATGGATCCGCCGCTAAGCTTAGATAAGAAAAAACAAATTTGCATTGTATTAGCATTTGCATTGTATTTATAGTAAAGAATGATATTAAAGATTTTCTGTTATATTTATGTATAATTAAATATAGCAATAGTTCTTTTTATTTTATTTTTAGTTATTTCATAATTTTATATTATTGAGTAACTTGTTGTGCAGTAAAATTGCTTTTCTTTCAATCCAAAGAAACAAGTTAATCGGCTATAAGCCGACCCAGAAGCCGCCGCAGGATTCTTTTTAACTATGGATCCGCCGCTAAGCTTAGATAAGAAAAAACAAATTTGCATTGTATTTGCATTTGCATTGTATTTATAGTAAAGAATGATATTAAAGATTTTCTGTTATATTTATGTATAATTAAATATAGCAATAGTTCTTTTTATTTTATTTTTAGTTATTTCATAATTTTATATTATTGAGTAACTTGTTGTGCAGTAAAATTGCTTTTCTTTCAATCCAAAGAAACAAGTTAATCGGCTATAAGCCGACCCAGAAGCCGCCGCAGGATTCTTTTTAACTATGGATCCGCCGCTAAGCTTAGATAAGAAAAAACAAATTTGCATTGTATTTGCATTTGCATTGTATTTATAGTAAAGAATGATATTAAAGATTTTCTGTTATATTTATGTATAATTAAATATAGCAATAGTTCTTTTTATTTTATTTTTAGTTATTTCATAATTTTATATTATTGAGTAACTTGTTGTGCAGTAAAATTGCTTTTCTTTCAATCCAAAGAAACAAGTTAATCGGCTATAAGCCGACCCAGAAGCCGCCGCAGGATTCTTTTTAACTATGGATCCGCCGCTAAGCTTAGATAAGAAAAAACAAATTTGCATTGTATTTGCATTTGCATTGTATTTATAGTAAAGAATGATATTAAAGATTTTCTGTTATATTTATGTATAATTAAATATAGCAATAGTTCTTTTTATTTTATTTTTAGTTATTTCATAATTTTATATTATTGAGTAACTTGTTGTGCAGTAAAATTGCTTTTCTTTCAATCCAAAGAAACAAGTTAATCGGCTATAAGCCGACCCAGAAGCCGCCGCAGGATTCTTTTTAACTATGGATCCGCCGCTAAGCTTAGATAAGAAAAAACAAATTTGCATTGTATTTGCATTTGCATTGTATTTATAGTAAAGAATGATATTAAAGATTTTCTGTTATATTTATGTATAATTAAATATAGCAATAGTTCTTTTTATTTTATTTTTAGTTATTTCATAATTTTATATTATTGAGTAACTTGTTGTGCAGTAAAATTGCTTTTCTTTCAATCCAAAGAAACAAGTTAATCGGCTATAAGCCGACCCAGAAGCCGCCGCAGGATTCTTTTTAACTATGGATCCGCCGCTAAGCTTAGATAAGAAAAAACAAATTTGCATTGTATTTGCATTTGCATTGTATTTATAGTAAAGAATGATATTAAAGATTTTCTGTTATATTTATGTATAATTAAATATAGCAATAGTTCTTTTTATTTTATTTTTAGTTATTTCATAATTTTATATTATAGCATTTAAACGGCGTCTGCTGATTGGAGATGATTTGTTTGCTTAGCCGTCCCCGTTGAATTTTTGTTACGGCTGCCTCATATTTTTGGGTCTTATTTCGTTTTACATACTTTGTTTGTTTTGGAAATGAAGCAAAGCATGAGTGATATTTTTTTTGTACATTTTTGTATAATAAATTTACTGCAATCGCCAGACAGTATTGACAGTTATTCTCTTCATCTTCTCCTTCTTCTGTTATCCTTGACTCCCAATGGAGCATTAGACCTTTAGGAAGCCTACTCCCCTGCTATGATCATTGCCATCCGCGCGACGTAGTTTTTTCGTCCTGTATCCCTCCCTTTCCTGCCCACCTTGGTTCCTGCCATGCCATAAAATCAATTTTATAATGAAGAATTTCATGCCTTAGCTCCTCTAATTTGCCAGTTTCGAATAACGTGCGTACGTTCGGTTTTTGGGTTTGATATCTTTGGTGAGAATTTTTTTCATTCATTAGAATGTACTCGCATAGATTAGGCAGCTTCAAAATCCTTGTCCCAGCTGTTGTAGCAGGGGGATTTCTCGTATGATTACCCCTTTGAGTAGTATATTAATTATTGTTGTTTCTTTCCATGCTTAACAATTCAAATTACACAATACTTTGGGTGATGGGTACAAAGACAAGTGTCACAGACACAGACGCTGCATCTTTAGACTTTGGGTTACTGTTGGTCGACCTTTGACATTGATTGTATGTCAACTCCTCCACCTTTCCAAGTACACACCCTTGGGCACTTGAACCAGATGGGTTGGAGTGAACCCAAGAGATCTCCCTCTCATATTAGCACTGACCTAGAATCCCACAAGGAGGTCTTTATCAAGGTTGCTCACGTTTCCAGGTAGTACCACGTGGAGGTCATAGTAGGTATTGAGCACAGTTGATACCTGGTAGCTGGAAACGCCAGACAACATTCCAAAAGCAGGGCTGGGGTATTCAAAATATATATATATATAAAATATATATATTCATAGACCAATATTTAAAAAAAATTGTCGTTGCATCAAACCAAAAATTAGCTGTCAAAATGTGTATTGCAAAGTTTTATTTATTGGTCTACTGGAACTAAAATGTATAAGGGCTACTACTAGTGATATCAACAAACACTCCGTTCATTCTGATCTGTCACGAGAGCACTAAAGTATCTGTATGTAGTTTGTGTTAGTGTATCAGTCGCACGTTCGAAATAGAATAACAAGCAGAGCAAGTTTTTCATGGCATATGCCATTTTATTTTTGTGCCATTGTGCATAACATGTCAATAAGTTCTCGTGCCATTTTAAAAGAATTCGCTCTTCCTGGTTCTTCTCTGCAAGTAAATTTTTAACTTAAAATGTGAATATTTGTTAGTGAAGTACAAAACCAACAAAAAAGGTATTGCAGTACTAAATTTCTTTTACAACTAATATTTAAAAAGTTAATTATATTTTCTCCATATAATGTTAAATTAATGATCAATCAGCAGTCAATACAAGTTGCTTTTCTCGCGCTTAAAAGGCGGTCATCAATAGCGGCTGCAGAGCCACAGTTTTTTGTTTTAGTTTTATACTCGAGATAATTGGAAGATTTCACACCTTTAAATATTGTATTGTCAACAACGAGTGGTGTTGTTTTATTAGTTCCAACACGCATCAGCTCTATCTTCAAGATGTTTTTTCTCAATCCTACTTTTTTGGCGTTGGTTTCTTCCATTACACAATCCAAAAGCATGATATAACCCGGCCTTACGCCAGCTGTATTTGTAAAAGGTTGCTCTCTTTTAGCACTATTTAAGTTAAAATACGTTGAATTCAAAAATGTTCATCGTCCTAAGATAACTCGAACATAATAGATGATTTGAAATACCTCAAAATATAAAAAAAATTACTTTTTCATGAAGCCTTATAGTGAATAAGAAGCGAAATATTACAGAATATTTTAAAATAAATGAAATAAATAGTTTTATCAACTGCAAATAAAAAATATTACAAGTTCCTTTTCGAATGTATAAAATATTCTTGAAGTAATTTATCAGGTTTGCCCTCCAAGCCGACGATGTTACTTTCATGTTAATATCAGATAATTTTTGGACTTCAAACCAACGTTATTATGTAATGACCCTTGACTGTTTGAATCTATTAATTCAATTGTTTTCTGTGAAAATTCTATATGTGTGTGGGTTAAGCACTTTGTTACTGTATATAATTAATCATTTTACTACACACACACACACACACAAACATGTACACACAAACATGTACACACATACACACAAAGATTAAGCATTATATGTATTTTGTGAGCAAAAGGAAAAGAAATTGATGGTTCGATGGACTTTGTGGTCGCTTAACTTAATACTTTTGCTCTCGTTTGCAACCATTGACTTGCAAATTTTATTCGTCTCAATTCATTTGTTGTTTCCAAATGATTTAGTTTCTGTTACTACAGTTTAACTGAAGCACACTCACGCAAACACACATGCTAACGAAACCTTATTAAAAAAAGGACTAAATGTAAGCACAGCACAACACAAAATTTCACACATTGTACTGTTAACTTGCATTTTTTTAAAGATTTTTTTACATTTTTGTACACGCTTACGCCATAAATATTATGCGGCTCATACTTTGTCGTTTTTAGGATAAACACATGTCCTTTTTTTTAAAGGAGACTGCAAAATATGGGGTTCGTTGGTATTTTTTTTAACAGTTCCTAACAGCCATAATTCTTGTGACAACAACTTTGAGGTTGACTAAGATGCCAATGTTATGAACATTATGGACATAGAGTGACTAAAAAATAGTGTGCTAAAGCAAAATCTAGGTCGAAAATTATTGTTTCTACAAACACGTGATTGTTTGTTTGTTTGTTTTATACTGCGACAGCTGAAACTCATCATTCCAACTGCAATTAGATAAATTTTCAAACAGATGCAAAACTCATATGTGTTTGAGATTTTTATTGATTTTTCTCGTTTTTCATCATTAAACACTTAGAACGCTTCTCATGGGTAGTTATTTTAATGGTTGCATGTTTGCCTTGAAGGCTTCATTTATCCTTTATATGAGTGGCAAGATGGAAGTTGATAATCTTCAGCCATGATTATTTTTCAAAATTACTTACTTATGATAATTCTAACTGCTGCTTATACAACCCAGACGTCTGTCTGGTCTTGGGAAGAAAATATTTATGAAAAGTAAGTTTTTATATAATTTCTACACAAATGTTTTAGACTTAAATTGACTAATTTAAACTTTAGCCTGGAAAGGAATGGAAAATCATTCATAAATTAGTACTTCATGTGGATCAAAGATTTCCAAGCCGCTTCTTCCAATATTTAACAAAAATTTTTTTTATAAAAATAACAAAATATGTGAATAAGACCTTGAAAGATCAATTATCTTTTTTTTTGAGGGCTACGACTGTGACAAAACTGTAGTAAGCTGTTCCAAGAAAATTTTAGCATAAAACTCCGTTCGCGTTTTTCTGCCGAAAGCCGGGGGTTATAGAAAATATTGTGATTGGTGAAAATGAAAAAAAATAATTAAAATTTTTTCCAATTACGGTAGCATCTTTTGAAAACGACACGCGTTCGTCACAAAATGAAAAGTACAATAGGAAGGGTTTTGTTTTTCAATTCTAAACTTTTAAAATTATTCGAGCTTCAATATTTTTTATATTTATCTTTATAAATATAATTCTACTGTACGTGTATATGTCACTGAAGTCCTCCTAAGCGGATGGACCGAATGGTTTAGATTCACAAATCAGCCCGGCAAATGGCGCTGCAGTCGGTATAAAAAAACTCTATTTCTGAACGGATTTAACAGCAATTTGAAACATGTAATGTACGTAGCCTAATCAAATAAGTAATGTATATCTAACATTCCTATTTACCATAATTTAAAACTTGGCCAGAATGTTCCCTTAACCTGGAAAATTAACCAAAATGTTGACTAGAAAAAAGTTATATTGTAAAGTCACCGTGCAATATATATATATTTCTGTTCTTGTGCGGTTTTGGTACTGATTATGACAATTAAAAAAATCGACAATATTAAAAACTAAGCAAGGACTAAAAAATATTTTCTTGTACATAGATATTTTGTATTTATTTTTTTTTTTAATTTGAAAAAAAATATTGAAAAAATAATTATTTTGAAAAAAAAAAAATATTGTTTTGTTGAAAAATTGTTTTAAGCCAAAGTGTTTTTTAGTCCTTGTTTGTTCCTTTATATGAACTGAATTTTTTTAATCTGTTTTACTTGAGATGTCTTTTTTATTCGTCATTAACGCCAGAAGTTTTAAAAAGTAGACGGACATAGTTTTTGAGTTACTAAGTAAATGGTATTAGCCCAATTCACAATCTTGTGCAAATGGTCTTGCATCGTAGCATTTGCAATGTGCTGTAGCATATTTTTACTCTAGACTAACAATGCACTTGCTACTGCTACTCTTGTATAAATAAGCACCACTTATTTGTTCTCTCGCCGCTCATTCATGCATGTGTATGTGTAAATGTAAATAAATAAAAAAATCTTTTTCCACAGCTGAGTGTGAATTTCGTGTTTTGCCAAAAAGTATTCCAAAATAAATCAACAAGGCCATTCACGATTGCAGGAAAATGTTTAAAATTGCAAAAATATTCAATCAAATGATATTGTGTCTCTTTGTAAATAATTTTTCAATACTTTCAGGCATATTTCCTATTGTACAAATTGTTTTGTGACTCGAAAACTTTCGAAACTTATAGAGTAAATAGCACATAAGCAGGAGTGTCCCCACAAAAGATGTACTTTTCTTAAAATTTAAGAAAAATAACTTCACAATAAAAAAGTTGTTTTCGCAAAAATGTAGAGGAAACCATTTTAAATCCTTGATTGGTAAATATTTTTATGAAAAGTATGTTTTCAATTACCACAAACTGCGACAAAATAATAAAATAATGACAATTTTCGAAACTCTTATAATATTCAGAATTTTGAATTAAAGAAAATGTGTTTTTTTTAACATTTGCTTACAACACTAAACTGAATAAACTTACCTAGTTTTGTCAAAATCAGAGACCTATCTGATTACTCGTGCTTTGAAATAAAATTTTGATTTTACCATAAAAATAAAGTAATAATCGAAATACTTTAATATGCTCGATTTTCCTTAATGGCGAAATAATGTGTTAACTTCCAAGTATACAAACAAATTACTTACTAGAATATACGAGTAAACTTCAATATTCATGCAGTCGTATATTTCTGTGTTTATATATCACGATTGTACCTGAACAGCAATAATTCTAACGAGCAATAAAATTTTACCTTGAAGATTTCTCATTAAAAAAATACACACCATCAATCACAAACAACACAGTGGTGAAAATTCCAAAGAAGATTACTTTTTCAACAACTGCCAATATTTTATTTCTTTGCAAAATAATTTTGTAGTTTTTTTTTCTCAATGCTATTTTAATTTTTTTAGGCTTATAAGACTAAAAATGTGCAAGTGCTTAAAGCACTTGCAACTTATTAAACAATAAATATTCGCCGTAAGTGCTTAATTTTTTCTAGAAATTAAATGTCATGCATGGCTTCTTAAAAGTGCATCGTCAAATAGCTAATCATTTGCAATCAAGTTTATGTATTTAATATACCTTTGTAAACTTATTATGGCGTAGCAAAACAAAAATACTTGTACAAGAGATCAATTTAAATATTTCAATTGTGCTATTCTAGTATTAATTGCACTATTTTAGCATACAAAAAAAAATTATAAGAAACTAAATTAAATATAAGGAAATAGATAAATAAATAATTCTTTATTATAAAAGTTGAAATGAAAACAAGCACAGAAATATTGATTCTTAAGTTAAATGGCATTTGGAATAGCAACAACAATAATAGTAATAATAATTACTGCAATAAACTATAAAAATAACAACTAACCATGTCACAAGAAAAGCATGTTGCATTTAATTAAAAAGTGTCACACAAAAATAATAAATAGTAGACAAGGAAAAGTTTCGTCTTTAATGGCTGTTACCAGAGCGTTTCCCAAACTTACTAAAAATGTTACGAACTTTAGCCAAAATAATAATCACTTTCGATTAAAAGCTACTAATTACTTTAAAATATAAAGAATTAGCTACTGGCTTGAGCCTTGCAATGTTTGCTGTCACATAACTAGTTAAAATTGGTCAAATAAACCAAAAAACTCAACCAGTTGACAAAAACCAAAAAGCAATAATAGTACTTATGTATTAATCAAACCAAACAAGTTTGTCTTAAGTAAAAACCAAAAATTAGAAGGAAAATGGTATAAACCAAAGTGTAACAATGGGTTAATTTAATGTTAATTTGTGATGCTGAAATTTGAATATTGATAGTGGTGAAGTTTAAAATTGTGGACTAATTTTTAGCAACAAATTTTTATTTATGTTATTCTTCTAATTGAGCTCGAGGTCACTTTTTTATTAAAAATATCCAAATTTATTTTAATCAAAATTTCGTTACCCTTTGGGTAACTTCATCAGGAGTATAAAAATTCATAAACAATTTTAAATAACAAAAAATTAACAAATTTCAAGTTAATATTTTTTGCATTGAAATTTTTTTAAAACATCCCAGTATAATCTGTGAGCTAAAACGCTAACAAACATATCGCTCCATTATTGCAACGTAGTCATATCTCAAAAAAAGTGATTTTTGAGTTAAGAATGCAGAATCATTAATCGAATCGTTCTTTATCTTGTATGAAAAATTCATAAAAATATCTGGTTTATTCATACTTTTGTATTTTTCTATTGATATGTGATGAAATTAAAAACTTTAAGCTCTTTTTCTGAAGAACAAGATTTTTTGAGTTATGAGCGATATATAATAAATACTTTTCCCTACTTTCAATTTGGCATTTTAACTCATTACTTTAATATGGCGATGTCATTAGAGTAACACTGAAAAATGTGAATTTTTAGAACTCTTTGCACGAGAAAATGTCTGCTGTGAGGATTGATATCATGCTTTTGAAGGAACAGTTGTGTTGGGTATCAAGTGCGCAACGACTGCATTGCACGCACAAGCAACTAGCTTTCACGAACACACACAATAGAAAAAAACTTGCCTTCGACAGGGATTGAACGTCCGCCACTAAGATATAATTTATTCATTATTGTCTTGTAAGGGGTTATATAACTAGTGAAAAGTAATGCATATTATGTATGTGTATGTGTGAGTGTGTGTATGTGTGTGTGTGTATGTGTGTGTGGAAAATTATGTGGTTCTTAATAGAAATCGTTGCAAGGTTTACATAAGACTATTTTACCTGCGCTTTAGTTTAATTTATTTTTAGCGTGCTTGATCCCATTGCTGCTTCTTAGTATCAAAATATTATGATAAACTAATTAAGATTCTGAACCTAAGATATTTCATTTTATTTACATTTCCTTATTTACCAATTTCCCCCTTGATAAATTATACTTTTAAAAATTATTTGCAAGATTTTTCGCTGTCAATGGCGAAAAGAGGATTCATATTTGACGCATTCACTCAGAATCTCTCAGATAATGAACTGATTTGGTTCCGTAGATTTTGAGAGTTTTCAAAAATGAAGTTTTCCAACAAAAAAGTTTTTTCGAATAAATTTAAAATTACTTGGCACATTGCACCAAAAATCTTATTCGCTTTTAAACAACGTCGAGTGTCGTAAATTAAAATCTATTGGCCGATCAAAAGATCTCTCTTTAGTTTTTCGGACTTAAAAACTGCTTCGAGTGTCGCGAATTTCATCTAAATCGGTTGAATTTTTCAAGAGATATCGGTGTCGAAAATTTAGAATAAATGTTTTTTTTTTAACTATGTACTTCAAAAGCTCTTCCGAATCGAATATATATCGAATATAGCAGCTCAAACCGGTTCATTAGCTCGTGAGATATCGTTGTCCAAAAATATCTCTAAAAAACTGATACATTAATGTGCTGTTTCTGAATTCAGAAAAATTCAAATGAATTGAATTTCAAAAATAAGCACGTTTTGTAAAATATACCGCTTGTGATAATTTAACGCAAAGCGATCGATGTCCGTTGGTTTGTCCGGATATTAGATGATCGTATGAGTAATATTTTGATTTCAATTAAGTATACGTTACCAGTTTCGTATTAACAAATTTTACAAATATATATATATTTTCATAGCATACTTCTAGACGTTACATTTTTAATTTTTCAGTTTCTGAATTAGAAAGAGCAAACAAAACAAAAAAAAACACATGACTAAACAAAACAAGACTTGTAGAATTATAAAATTTTGAATTAAAAACGATCATTCTGCAGGATCCGCATCTTATTTTCTAGACAATGTTGCATTTTCCAGCAAAAATTTTTATTAGGCTAATTTGCCTTTTTGTAGCCATTTTAATTTTTATTAAAGAATTCTTAGCCATTTTTTCTTATTAATATTTTTCAAGAGTTTCTTTATAAAACTCTAAGAATTCGCAATGAAAGATGAACTTTTTTCAACAGATTTAAATTGTTTTGCCTACAATGTTTCATAAGGCATCGTTAAGAGAATGAACAAAAGTAACTTACATAGTAAAAAAAATTCCAGAAACAGAAGAAGAAACGTTTACTAGGATGGAGATCCATATAAGACAATAGGGTCAGAGGAAGATGAATATACCACAAGACAGAACAACATGAAAACAACTAGAGGAGGCCTATGTCCTACGGTGGACGCCAGCGGCTGCTACATAATGATGATGAAGAACATCTTCTTACTTTTAATCAATTCTAAAATAAAATCCCATAAAGATTTTTTAGTATCAAAAAATAACCGAAGACCAGCTTTTGAAATGAGCTTTAAAACGGGGCTACATAAATTATTCTAGAAGAAAAAATAAATAAAGTCATCGTATATTTCAACTGAAGTTCTATTGAACATATTTTTCTGAGATCTTAAGTACTTCCTTATGACTTACATCCTTTTGTACAGATTTACGACAATTAGTATTGGAAACAGTGATACCATTTTGGTGCTTTTCGGGTATTTTTTTGTGCTTTTTGCGTCTTCATACGCGTAGTTGGCTGAACATAGCTAACACAGCGAACATTAGAATAACATTTTTTTAAGATGAGTAAATTCCTTAAAAATTTTGGATGAGGTTCAATTTTGGTTCAAAATATTAAAATTGTTTAATATTGGTTACCATTTTGTTGCCGCTGCCTCATGCGATTTTATGACCACTATAACCACCGATGTTCAAACTAAAAAGAAAAACAAACTGAGCCATATAATTTTAAGTTCAATCAACAAAAAATATTTTGCACAAAATGCAATGCATTTTAATAAAATGTGTAGAAGTAGTCTCCACAAGTAATTGATTTAAGCGAAAACATACACCTTAAAGTATATTTTGAAGTATTTTAGTTTTAATTTGCTCTATTTATACAAACAGTGAATACCATTTAAAGTTTTTCTTATTTTTTAATAAATTCTTTTTCTAAACGTATAAAAAGTAAATAAATTTTCGTTGTCAAATTTATTACATAATATAAAATAAGGCTTTTAATAACGAACATATAATTGTAGGGGCTTTTTGCTTATAAATCTAGGGAAAATGGGACTTTTTAATACACATTTAGGTTTAAAAAATTGCAAAAGTTTGCATCACTGCGAAGGTATAACACTGGTCACTGAACAGTACCGGCAGCAATTAATCCTAGTCTATGCTAATGTACATCGCAGCGCCGCTCAGAGTTGTAAAACAATTAAGCTCTCGCACTTTCACAATCTATCCGCTCTCACTATCCCTTTGCCAAAGAAGGTAACACACCTGTTGGCTGGTAGGCATATTTTACTCGCAACTTCCTTAAAAAAGAAAATACTTATTACAATACAATATTGTTCTTTATGTGACTTATTTATTTTTAAATTTTATTTATTAAAAAGAATATAACTTTATTTATTCACGTTAAAATTACAACTGAACTTAATTAACAATGACATGCTTTGTTAACGTATGGAATAAATTGATTTCTTAATCGTCTAGAAATGTGTCAGCAATTTCCAGTGAACAAAAGTTGCTGACCAGAAGTTTGATAAACTGCAATTAGGTCATTGAAATTCTTCTATATTGGCAATTAAATGTCTTTTATATTAACACGTAGTTTATTAATTTACCGGGGTGAAAAATTATTATACAACGTTGGGTGATTGGCGAAAACTTTAACGAGGGCCGTAAATAAATTTTTGCCAAACTACGACAGCGAATTTAACTTTTTCGTTTTTTAACGTTTTCAAATGGTTCCTTTCTTTCGTCTATCACATGTTTTGTTTACGAAATATCTACACTCAAAAGAAAAGTCAATCCATCCAGACTTAAATCAATACCAAGCAGAGTTCAAAGTACGACAATCCCAGATTTACTAAATTCAATTACAGAAATATTGATTTAACTACGGACTATTAAGTGCTCAGTTTAATTTTTAAGTTTATTCAAGATTTTTCATGTGTTTAAAAAATGTTGTACTCATTTTAAGAAACTCCAGGATTGGTTTTCTTAAGTAATTCCGTTTTCGCCCTTAATTAAAGTACATTTTATTGCTATTTGTACTGAAAATTTTGAATACTATTCGTACTCAAAGAAAGTGCAAAATATTTGAATTTAGTATGGCGTTTTGCTTTCTGCGTAGCATTTCTGTTATTAAGCTCAGCCTTTGTTAGTTGATTTCGTGTTTCCGATATTCAGAGCTGTAAATGAATCATTCTTTTTTGAATTAATTCGCGAATAATGCATGCACGGAATTAGCAAATTTTGAATTAATTCTTTTCACATGAAAAAATGAATTGAATGAAATTTGAGTCAATTCAAACAGGTTAGGCAGAAATGTATTGCAATTCATTTCCTAATTCAAATGAATTTGTCAAAGTGAATTGCAATTCATTTCCAATTCATTTGAATTGAATTGATTTTGAATTAATTGAAATGAACTAGAAAATAAATTAGTAATTCATTACCAACTCATTTGAATTAAATTGATTGAAATTTGAATTGATTTTGTAAGTAAACATGCAGTAAGCATCACTGTCGTTTTGTTATTCAATTATTTTTTATGTAAAAGACAGCAAGCATTACTCTCGTTTTGTATATCACCTGATATAGTCCAAAGACAAAAAATTCTTAGATTTGAAATTCCCATTTCAACATTTTCATTTTTGTACGAGACATTTCAATTTTTCATTCCCGCTTGATCTGCTCTTGAATTTGATTGATTGCAACTCCTTTTTGTTTTCATTCATTTGAATTACAATTCATTGTTCTAATTCATTTGAATTAATTCAAAATCAATTCAATTCAAATGAATTGGAAATTAATTGCAATTCATTTGACAAATTCATTTGAATTAGGAAATGAATTGCAATTCATTTTTGCCTAATTCGTATTGAATTGATTCAATTTTTTTTTATCTGAAAAGAAATAATTCAAAACTTACCAAATTCATAATGAATTAAAATAAAAAAGAATGATTCATTTACAGCTCTGCTGATATTCAACTGCCTTTGTCATAGTTATCGGCACTTTGTGAAACAGATAAAGAATCACTGTTGCTATTTGATGTTGGCAAATGCGTTCAGTTCTTCGTTTTTCTTGTTTTATACTTTTTATTTTTGCAAATATTGTAAATTTCTCTAACCTATAACAAAACAGCAACAAAATAAAGCAATCAGGAGACATGGCTCGCACTCTGTATATAAAAGTCTGCGTGAGATTTGTTTCTTTTTTTTTTTTTGTTGTAAAGTGGCTTCAGATTCTTCGAAAAAAAGGGAGAATCAGTGATAGCAGCAGCAACAAAGCAGTTTAAAAAACTAAAGTGTCATTGTATATTAGTGCAAGTGTGTTTTTTAAAAATGTGCATGTATGCAATGTTCAACAAAAGTTTCCTAACATTACCGCAATAGTTGTTGTTAGTTTATTTATTTGTCGGCTTTGACAAAAAAAATTATATCATCAATTTAGTTCAAGTGCAATACTCTCGTATGTACGAGTATGTATACACAAGTGAGAGCTGTTGTTAATATCAGATTGTTGCTGGTTTATTGCTGCTGTTTCTGTTTCCGTTGTTCTATTTTGAATTAGTTTCATTTTATTTTGTTTGTGGCCTTTAAAACAAAATATTTTCATTGCAATATTCTCCCCCAAAAAGTTAAAACAATCAAATTAATTTACAAAAAAAAAATACCGCCGCAATTTTAACTGCTTGTAACCAACTTTTCAAACAGTTGAAAATGTTTCAAAAATTAAAATAAAATCTACTGAAAAGTATTGAAACACAAAATAAATATACGGCAAAATATTGAATTTGGATTCCATCAGTGCGTGTAGTTTGATTGTTTTTTTTTATTGATCAAGTATCTAATTCCTGCAACAAAAATAAACAACATTTTTATCTGAGATTTATTTATTTATTTTGGTTTTTTTTGCAAGTCAACATTGTTTTCGACAGACCACAGTTCGTAAAGGAGACAGTTTTATGCATGCTATGGAAATAGTTATGGTCAAAGCGGTGGGGAATGCGCTGCATGTTAAACAGGCTACACAGCAGTATTTCTGTGAACTTTAGAAAACTGAAATCAAAACTTTTATATTTTAAATGGAGATGCTATAATATTGATATTCGAAATGCCTACAAAAACTTCCAAAATCTATCATAACTTTTCCGGTTTATATCCACACAAAATAAAAAAGAAATAATATAAAACTCCATCATCATTATTTCTACCAAAAAGCCACAACAGATTTAATTTTTATATTCTCGCAAACTCCCGAAAAAAACTAGAAACGGCTGTTAAAGAAAATAAAAAAAAGCAAATTGATGCAACATTTATGTGGGTGACCAATTCAACAAATTTACACCAAGATATTAATTTGTTCTTTCCATATTCATAGATGTCATTTATCTTTCCTTATTTTTTGTGTGTGCATGTGTATATACAAACGATTTGCATCCGTTTTGTTTTTCAGACAACAAAAATGACACAATTACACACGTCCACCCAGTTACGATCTACTACGTAGTTGTATTCTACATGTGTGTTAGGAAGAGCGCTCTAGAGATAAAGTATGGAAAATTTTGAATTATATGGTTGTAGTTGAGTATTTCTTTTTTTTTTTTAACTTGGACCAGCACTCAGGGGATGACCCCTACAAACTCAATTCATTGTGCCGGAACTAGGAAAATTGGTTATGGGAAGGACGATAAAGGGAGTAGTGTTTATGGACGTTGGATTTGAACCTCCCCAAACTGAAAGTAACAGGAAAGACCTCTGCAGGAAGTTTATTCCACACACGAACTGTACGGCTAAAGAACGAATTTTCTCTGTAATGCGTAGTGCGATCCAGTGGTATATCAACCACAAATGAATGCGCTCTTAACGAAGAACGTGCGTGAGTTCATTAGAGCACATTCCATTGTAGTAACGATAAAACAATAAAACGCATCCCACATTGCGTCAATGCTCCAGTGAGTCAATAGAGCTTCTTCGCCTTCTCCTGTACCCGGCCGAGTATCTTCAAAATAGACTTTGAAGCACCGGCCCATACATGAGAGTTTTATTCCATTTTCGTTCGGATGTCGGTAGTATAAATATTAAGGGGATCAGATGAAGTGAAATATCTCTTACACCGAGGCACTTGAATGCTTCTTTTGAGAAACTTGAAAAATATGATCATTCCATCGAACATCACATTTAGTTTTCATGCCAAGAACATCAAGAGTCTCTGATTCCTCAATACTTACATAACACTGTGTGATAAATGTTTTTTTCTTACAGAAGAACCAATATAATTATTGAAGTTATTATTCGAAATAGGTCTCGGTATCTTTTTTCAAACAATTTCAAGCAAACAAAAGTTTTTAGAAAACCAATACATGTTTATACATCAATAAAATCGCTCACTCGATTTTTCATTCCCTCGACTTTTGTACCTTTATTACATTTTTCAAGAATGTTAGTTTAGAAATTGTTTTCCATATTGAAATGTAGCATATTCAGCAATACTAGTACAAAATAAAAGGGAAGGATCTGTAGATATTTATAAAATAATTTTCCTTAGTTGCTCGAACAAAAAATAATAATTACAAAGTGTGCTTTTAAAAATATTTTTAAAATTTTAGGATTTTCTTTCTTAGTTCTTGTAATAATAGAGATGTACATATTATGTCAGTTTTCTTTGTAGACCTTTTAATAAGATCAACAGATGAATTAAATCCAATTTAATATTTGTAACGCTACCACGTATAATTTTATATAATGCTAAAAACATTAAATTTTTTATTGATATACCAAAAGAATATTTTAAGCTTTGCTGTCGTTTTGAGCTTCCTACATGTTGTTAATAGTTGTAAGTATCTACTTTTGGTACCTGAATGAATTTAAATACAAATATGTACTATAGATAGTTATTATTTTGTTTCAATTTATATTGGATTTTTTTCTAATATATGCATCGACTTTAATAAAAATTTAACGTAGCACGTTTGAGAATAGCGCGTTTTGGTTATGAATATCTGTTAACGCCATGAAGTAGCGCGTTTTGGTTATAAAAAGTTGACAACGCCGAGTGTTTGGCAGCAAAGTTTTCTGCAGTTTCCTACGGTGAAAAAGTTGATTTCTCTCATTTTTAAACAAAACAAAATGTAATCTTATAATGTAAATACTTAATGAAATTATCACACTTTTACATACAAATTGAAGGATTTCTGTCGAAAAAAGAAAGAAATTAAAGAAATTAGATTTTTCATATTAAAACAGAAAAGCTCCAAAGATTTTCTACCCTTCTCTCAGTATTAAAAATCTTAATTTTTCCAAACGCATGCAGTTTGCCTGAAAAATTCCTACAAAAACTGAGAGCAACCTGGTTCCATCATCCTAAAGATGAGTTAATGCTTAATTTATAGCATTCATAATTAACTCCTGTTCTTCAGCTTGGCTTTCATGGATATTACGTTATTTTCGGAGGGTGCAACAAACTCCCCTATCGTATTTGCATGTGCATTTCATGTGTGCATACAAAAATTGTTTAGTCTTTATCTATAAGACTTAATTAAATTTTTTCTTACAAGAATTCAGATTCTACAATTAGAACAAATCCTAAATAAGCAACCAAAATATCTACACAAAATTTCATTAGTATAACAGACGACATGTGAAAGAGATTACAATTCACTATATGAAACTGATAAATAAAATGAAAATAAAAAATTTGCACACAACTACAAAGACAAACAGCTGGTGGGTGGTAAGTTTCGTATTAAATCGAACGAATCGTCAATGAGAATAAAAAGCAAAGAAAAAACAATAACAAGCTTTAAAGTATTGGCAAAGGAAAAGACAAAAGGCGCAACAGGATATAAATGGCAAAAAGAAAATTACAATAGACTTACACAAATACAAACAACTGACAAAGAGATTTACAAACTGGGCCCGCATGTCTAGTTTGAGTACAAACCGTGTACTAAATGTAATATTACGAAAATGTGTGAAAGAGAGTGAGTGCAAGAATTGAGTGTTAATAGTTTGTCTGTCTATTGAATGATTTAAATAGTGTGTGTGTGTGTGTGTAAAGAATGGCGGCATTTTACTTTCTAGTTAAAAGTGTTACCAGTTAAAATTATTTATATTTGAAGCAGGGATTTTTAGTACAAGAGCTTACAATTTTTTTTTTTGTTTTGGTCAATAATATGCTTGGAGGATTCAAATGGTAGTCATAAATTAATATGTTTTAAAATAATAACAAGAAAAAATATGACTGCTGTGAACAACCAACCTGTCATAGCTTAGTGTGCTAACTATTTGAATCATTAGTATTACTAGTGTTTCCTCTGGGCGATGAAATCGACCATATTCTAGTAATTAAGCCCTAAGTATTTACATAAACAAAACTGTAATGAACATGTACATCCATATTTCATTCTCATATTTTTCAATTCTGATCTCTTTTTCTTTTTCAACTTCACTCAATTGAAGAGAAAAAATCTTATTACTCATATTTAAGTACTTTTAAACACTCTCAATGATTTGCTTACGTTTTTACTTGAACCAATACTTACATAACTGAATGTGTTAACATTCGGAACCTTTTAATCCTTTAATACTGAGCCGATTTAAATAATATATAGTCGGGTCAGTAAAGCTCAACAATGTCTACCATTTGGTAAACGAATGAATAAAATCGGCTAACAAACAAAGGAGAAAAAAGGATCTAAAAATTTTGTCTTCGCATATTTATATAATAGATAATTGAACAGTTTTCTGAGAGCAAAAAGCTAAAAGAAAACTAATTTCTTTTGAGAGTAACAGAAACAGAGCCTGTAGAATTGTATTATTATAATAATATTAGGACACCTATAATTATAGGACACCTCTTGTACGAAAATGAATAAAAATATGTTTATACTATTGTGAAATTTTAAAACAATATGACACAACAGGAAACCGTGTGAATCCCTCCACTATATATGTCTAAAGAGAATTATATCAAATTTTCATAAATGATTTTATTCATAAAAGGATAGAAAATCGAGTGGATGGATAGATTCTTTGGATTTCATTGAATTATCTTATTCTTCAGCATTTTCCGCGAGTTCGCTTAAAACTTGGGAGCTAGTTTTATTTATCTAAATTCGTAAGTCTTCGCAATTGAACATTTGTATTGAATTATTTATATTCTAACTGCACAGGTTCAATTTTTAGGCAAACTTTGTGTCAAGATAACTAAATTAGTTCCAGAATTCTGTAAAAAGTATACATGATGCATACCAAAGGATTCTGCACGTAACGTTGCCATGCTGCAGCCACATATCCTCCACGCCCATATCAGGTCAAAATAAATGGTGTATCATTGATTTTTAGTGACTGCAACTGGCGATGATGACCACGCCACTGCCCCAAACTCTCTTGTACACTTTCACGAACAGTGGAGATAACCTTGTCCGAATTTTTCAAGTCTAAATTCACAAAAATAAAAATCCGTTTGGCAACTCTTGCATGCGTATGCACTGTTTACTGACAGGGGGGGAAACAATTTGGGGTGTGCGAATGTGTAATCTGCTTTGATTAAATATTCCATGCATTTCATATAAATTTTTTTTTCTATTTCCATCAAAGCTTTTCTCTTGCATTTTACGAATAATTATTTTGTCCCCCGGTGAACTTTTACAGAAATTCTTTAACGTTGCAGTATCAATAATAAGACGCCTTTGGTTGTTTATATCGATTTCAGTTTTAAATTATTTTTCCATAACTTGTTGTTGTTGTTGTTGTTGTTTTTATTATTTTTTTTAAATGAGTTGAAACTTAACACCGCCCCTCTGAGACACATCGCAAGCGACAAACGCTGCATGTGGTAGTTTTCATACATAACAAAAAGAAATTCTTTCGTCAGAGTTTAAGCAAAAGGAAAATATTTAATTAAATTTTCCTGTATGTAAGTGAAAGTACTATCCCAGCAAACACATAGCCTCTGATCTCATATTGAGGGTGGTTTGAAAGCAAATTCTATCCCAAAGGATAAACGTTTGAAGCTTAAATGCCTGTTTTTTGGAAAATGAAAACAAAATCGTGAGTGAAAACAATACAAATTTTCATATTTTATTGTTGTTTTCAATAATGATTCTCACTCACAATTTTGTTTTCATTATCTAAAAAGAGGGAGGAAGAAAAGACTCAACTTTTAAGATAAATAAAGTATCCAAAGTATATTTAATCAAGTACATTCGTTTCACTTCTGCCATTTTTGCTGCAGTGTCAATTCAAACACCAATCTAATTATTTCAGTAGTAGCAAAAGCAATATTTTTCGTTACAATTCGGAACAAAATTTGGCAATTGTGGGGTCATCAGCTGGCGAAGTGAGTGTACCTTATAATTAATATACCTTGATAGTGTTACTTTGCGGTTTGACAAAAATTTTATATCTTTTATTTATTCTATCTGTTCTTGACAAAGAAATGAAAATAACTTTTGATATCAAATTTGTTTGCTAGGATGCAAAAACGCATCATTTTTTTTTGTTGCCTTTGCGAAACCTTTACTACAAAGAAATTATATGTTTATTAATTTTTAATTTATCAATGTTGGAATTTGATGAGAAAAATTTTGTAAAATTATTTTTAATTGTGAAAAATACATTATGAAAAATTTATTTCAATATTTTATTTATAAAAAAAATGACAAACAGTTTTATTGCTGTAAAACAACACATGTTTTAAAGTGAGTAAGTGTGTCAAGCCGAAACACTTATTGTCTTTGACAGAGACCCAACCCACAATCCTCCAGTGTATAGACCAGCAGACTAACAACGAAACTACCAGAACGCTCCGTTCGGTAAAAAACCTCCAAACGCACACTTACAGCATTAATATTTTTTATTTTTTTTATGTAGAAAATTAATTCTGGCAATTGCCGCAAGCAATTTAGAATATAAAGGGTGCAGAAAGGGTTAGTAACTGTAAAAAAACAATTTGACAGCTTGAAAAATATCTCTAAAATTATTAAAAAACTAAAAACTTTGTTTTATTTTTAATTCAAATCTTGCTTTAATTTTAGGACACGCTTTACAAGTGGCTAGCTAAGTTCGCTCGGGACTTTAAGGTGATTCCTTTGTGAACCCTGCAGTGAATCTTTATGAAATGCTCTGTGCACACACTGGGCTTAGAGCCAATAATGCCCAAATAAATTAGTATACATTTCTTTATATCGCAGCTTATTACATTTACTTGCCTTTGTAGTGCACAATGGGGTCAATAGTAAAATCTCTGCTAATAAAAATACCTCTTCTAAGCTAATACTTCACTTAGCTTGAACTGAAGCATTAACAGAAATGGAATTAGACTGTTATAACGTACTCTGCAACGATTTGTAATACTGTGGGACAAATTTCTAATACATCGAGCCCAGAACAACTTTCGCTCATTGTAACTTTCATAAATGTAAACCGATTTTTACATTTTAAGAAGGTGAAACAATATGACTTCCAAATAGTTTTCTAATAAAGTCGGTTCAATGTTGGCAGTCTGTTGGCGCTTAGTGGGATATTTCGGGAAAAAGCGGTCAAAAGTTTAAAAATTTTGATAGAATAAAAAATATTTGTACAATTTTTTTTTCAATAAAAATATTAGAATCAAGACAAAAATCAATAAATCTAATAAGTATGTCAATTGAAATCACTAATTAAAATACTTGGAAACAGAACACCATTCGATCCAATGCCCTTTTCGAAATATCCAAGGACACATAGAAATCTGTTTTTTTAATCTAATCTAATTAATCTAATCTTATTAATTATAAATGTAAAAGTTTGGCTAAATGGATGGATGGACATTTGATACTCAATCACGCCCGAATGGCTGAATGGATCTGGACGAAATTTGGCACAGAGATAAATTATAGTGTGGAATAACACACTATAATATGTATGATTCTCTCGTGGGATGGATTTGTTTTAATTTCTCATAGAGCAAAGGATCGACATAATTTCTTGCACAAGTAGTGGTAGTTTGAGGATCAAAAAATGACATAAAGAAAAATAATATTTTTTTTAATCGCGTGTAACACCGCTGGACCCAGCTAGTTTATTTATAAATAATAGAAAGTTGTTTGAAGATCTGCATCAATGAAATGCAGGCCTGTCCACAATACTCGAATAATTTAATTAATTTTGTTTTTTAATTATTTTATAAAAAAATATAGTTTTTTTGATTAAAACTAGCGCATTTCAATGGTCGGTTCCACTGTGTCTTGTGATACCTCGTAACTGCATTTTCATTATTTGTCAGAAAACGTAAAAAACGTTATATAAATATCTAATGAAACATTCCTGAATGCCCAGCTTCAGACAAGTCATAACCTCCAGCATTTTTCAGATGTTCATTAGTATGCCATTGTGTTTGTTGTTGTCGGAGTGTTTAAGTGATGAAGGCATAGCACACTGGTCACTGAACAGTTCTGGCAGCAATTGATACTGGTGTATGCTAGCGGACATCACAGCGCCCTCCTTCGTCGGTATTGTAGCAAAATCGCCGGCGAAGTAAAATAATTAATAAAATGGCTACAACAGCTTATAAAACACATTTAATGCGCCTACTTAACATCAGAGGCGCTGCAACACTGATCTAAAAAACTAACACAGCGCGCAATATCAGAGTTGTAAAAATAAAGCTTTTTCTCTTTCACCATCTGTCCTCTCTCACTATCCCTTTCCCAAAGAAGGTAACACACCTACGGGTTGGTAGGCATACTAATTGCCTAAGTGTTACTTCTCTTTAACAAAAAAAAAATAAAAAATAAAAATAAAAACGAAATTTGTTAATGGCATCTACCAATTAATTTTAAGTTCCTTTATATCGCGATAAGTACCGCTTGCCCTCTAATTATAATATGATTTCATCCTTTCCTTTCGCTGTAAAAATCAGTTGCATGCTGTCAACCATTTATCGCTCCTTTATTGCAAGGTAGTCATATCTCAGAAAACGTAATTTATGAGTTAAGAATGCAAAAATATTCGTGGTATCGCTCTTGTGTAAAAAGTGTATACAAATATCTTGTTTATTCACTACTTGAGGGGAAAATTTTTTTTTTATTTATTTTTCCATACAATAAAGGAGCGATATGGTCGACGATCTTGACTTCTTTTCCCCCTTCAACTTTTAAGGCAATAAAAAACAGCCAAGCTAGTCATTCACCACAAAATATCAGGATTGAGTCAGAAAAATAGCTCTACGCTCAATTAGGCGAAAAAAATAATTATACAGTGAAAGCGAAAAGTGTGCACTACAAAACAGTTAAAGACATTTCACATTTTACGGAGTTTTATGAAAAACAAATTTTGTGTGCATAGCAGACCTCCTTAAAAAATTTAAAACAATGAGACCTCGATTATCCGTAATGGTCGGGACCGGAAGCATTCAGGATAATCGGTTAATTGTTAACAATTTTAAATTGTACTTTTAAAATTTTTTTATTTATATTTAATTCATTTATTAAGAAACTTTATAAAAAAGTATGACAACTTTTAAAGATTATAAGAAAAATATTACAATTTTAGAAAAAATAAAATTAAATGATACATAAAGATTTCATTTTACGTAGTTTTTAAAAAAAAAATATGTAATGTTGTTTGTTTTTTCTTTTTCAAAACTTCTAAATTTAACTAACGATGCATGTACACTTGCTTCTGGTTCATCTTATTTAAACGAGCGAATTAACCCTTTTCGTTTTATGTATTTACATTGAGTTTGACTGTTCAAAAGCAAAATAAAAAATCGCTTAGGACTCCGGATAATAGAGGCAAACACAATGCAAAAAAATTAAATTTATAGAAATTATTAAAAATGTTCTTTCCCGGATAATCGAGGTTTCCAATTAATCGAATCACGAATAATCAATTGTCCACTGTATCTGAAATTTCAAAAGTAAGCTGAACTAAAAACAAAAAGGTTTAAATTGACAGCTATTGAAGCCTATCGATTGCACAATATGTTTTTCATCAAAAAATATTCAAAAGGAAAACCAGTTGTGGACATTTAAAGTTTTAAAAATCTTCTTCAAAAAATTGAATTTTATCTTGTGAGAAAATACATTTTGCACCACCCTCTTCGCAAGAAAATAATGAAAAGATGCACTCACATTTTCAAATTTTCAAGTGCTTTCTTTCATATGATTCTTCTATATTTAAAATCGGTTACCAAAAAACAAGCAAAAAGCTCTTCGCCGGCTTCATATAAAATGTGACACAGTGCGGCTTTTGTAAATCAGTATTTTTTCGTATTCCCTCACTGATGCAAAATTACCACGGAACACGATTGATGAAATTTTTTTATTGCGTTAAACATGGGTCTTGTTTTCACTGATGTCATATGTAGATATATTTATCTTTTCCTAGAGACTTGTCTTGAAAATTTTGTGCGTTGGGGAAAAGGACAGATTTTTTTTTAAATTAGCCAAATGTAAAGAGTTTTTGAAGTTGGATTGCTTTTAATAGTCCGCCATTTTAACAGTTGTCATGACTCAACCAGATTATAAGTAAAAACTATTACATTAATAATAATTGAACGATATATGCTTTAACAACGAATTTAAGTTATTTAAATTCACTACAAAAATGGTGAAAATTTTTCGATCATAGTTCGCAAAACTAAGGAATTTTTGGGGTCGTCGTAAAACACCTTCTCGGCCAGCAATTGTGAAACTGATGGAACTATTTTAGCTGTTTGCGGCCACTTAGTGAGAATATTGCTATTGTAGCCCATAATGTTAGGGAAAATCAAATTTTGTTCGTTTCTCGCCAATCTTTGGAATTGTGCATTCCACAAACGACACTACACCGAATTTTCCATAAGACTTAATGTGGACGACGTTTATTTTCAACAAGGCGGACAATGTGTCGCAAAAGTAACGATGCCACCGCTCCTTTGCGTAAAAACATTCCTGACCGCTTGATTTCTAGAATTGGCGATCACAATAGCCCACTGAGACCTTGTGATTTAATAAAAATATTTTTTCTCTAGGGCCACGTAAAGGATTCAAGACCTCAAAGATGAAATTCGTGAAGCTATCGAGGACATACATCGAGCGAATGTACGAATTTGTGATGGAAAATTTCATGAAAAGAATATGGTCCTGCAAGCGTACCCTTGGTTGCCATTTGGCTGTGTGTTTTCCATTTTTACTGTCATAGCCTTCTGTTTACGATTTCGCTAAAAAAAAGTTCTCCTTTTTTAAAATATCAAATATCAAACTGAAAGCTCTTATTGGAAGACTCTATATAAAAAGTCTAATGTCCTTAAATATTTTTTTTATTGAAATCCTTTAATTTGCATGTTAAAGTGAAGTATTTTCATTAATTATTTGCATTATAACGTCGTTTTTAGTTTCTTTAAAAATTGACTTCTCTAATTTTTAAAGAAAATTCTGTCAGATAAAAAATGACTGTTTTCATTGCTTTTTTATACAGGAAACTAAAAGGACTGTTTTTAAGTCCACAGTAACTTATGTTATCCTGAATCTCTTAACTTTTTCATCTAACATATGGAACGATATTCCACGGAGCATGGAAAAGTTAATTAATTAATTTCTTTCTATAGGCCAAAACATAGCAAAGTTATTTTCGGATGACCCAACACCAGTATTCATGTCACCTCTACTTCCTTTTGAAACCGACAAATATTTTCAAAGTAATAAAATTTGTGTGTCCAGAAATGGCAATTGATTGTAGTTGAATATACATTTTAAATTATGCCAAATACATGAAAACTGGCATTAAACATTGCAAAACAGTGGCTAACAATTAATAAAAACCTAAACTCGCTGCTTTTCTTTTTTAAAAAACTATCAATTTGTTTGTTTTTTTTTTTACAGAATTCAAATTTTTTTGTGTATCTTTCTTCTTGCGTGCTTCAGAAGATCAGACTTACCGCAATTTAAAATTTTATTGCATGCAAAACACTTTTATTTGAACGTTTCATCAGAGACAGCTTCCAGCCAGCCTTTAAAGTTATCGTCCCGCAGCCATTTTTTTGCTGAATTTTTGTTTTCAGTACTTTTCGGTTTCCTCTAAGCACGCCGCAAAGTCTGAAGAAAACGAAGAGTTCATTATATATAAATATAAAAAAGGCAATATTTCACAAATTAACTTTAAAATGCAAGCTGAAATGGCGGCAAGCGATCATTTAAAAAAATATGACAATTTGTAATATTCTCGTATTAAAAATTTCTTTAGTATGTTGTCACAAATCGAAACATTTTAATGACTTCAATAAATCTGTCATTTTCTTCCTACGGCCAATTTTGGTAGCAGAAAATTCCTACGAATAGGGAATTTTCCCTACGTATAACATCACTGCCTAACAACCACATTAAATTATACTAGACTTGGCACATAAAAAGAAGTATGTCAAACAAATATTTTCCTTAAAACAATGAATTCATAGCGTAAGGAAAAATATGTGTTTGCCGAATAATAGTAACTAGTGTATCAAGCGGTCGACTCAATCGACCGTATTCTAGAAATTAACACATTAAAAAAAACAAAAAACATTATAAATAAACAACTTAAAACTCTGGAAAAGCAAATTGGACAAACACGCATGCACATTTTGTTTATTCTTCAAGTTGAACTGAGCATGTGTTAGTAGCAACTTTAAACACTTATAAATCCCTAAATAATAAGCCAATTTAAATAAAATTAAGATTGTGCACATCTATGTAAAAACCCGTTTAAAAGCATATACATCTTTCCAAAATCAGTTTAGTATTACGGCCGTAAAAAGGATATATAAAAACGTGTTTGCCTACTAATAATATATGTATGTAGATTAAAATACTTTTTGTTTTAAGCATTAGTGGGCAGTTTGTGAACCACTAAAAAAGTCTTTAATCAAGCGGAATCAAGGTACATATGTAGTTTTCAACAGATTTGCAGTCACTGTGTCTCCCACTAAAAAGATGATTGTGGGCGAACCACTCTTTTTAATCATTAAGCATCTTCTGATTTCCAATTAGAACCTTTAATAATTGCAAACTAAAATTACATGAAGTTAAATAGTTTTTTTTAATAAACGTAAATTTCCAAAGAACTAACACAATCTCTATAAATCTTCCTGAACTTGTCTCTACTGCTCGCTTTCTATAAATTCTCCTTAAAAGTGAAACACCTTGGCCTCATATAAATTTCGTCTTAATTTCATTTCATTTTCCTCTTACTCACTGTGAGTCTATGAAATACTGCTTGCTGTATTTTTCATTTATTTGAAATTCAATTATGACAACTAAATAAAGCAAACTGTTCACTGTGTTAATTTTATTCCCAACAGGTTGACAGGATACAAACAAAACGGAATGTTATATTCGCATTGATTAAAGTCTCAATAGTCTTGAACTGTTATTAACGATTCGTATCGAGTTATATTACATTCCGATAGGTTTTTTTTTTGTTTTTTTGTTTTTAATTAAAAGGTGTCAATTTAAAAGGCCAAGCTATAAAACAACACCCACCAATTGGTACAATGAAATTATAGACTCACAACAGGATTGTATACGTGTGTGCCTGAGAATGGGGCATGTATGTGTTAGTTAACAGGAAGCATGACGCTGTTATATGATTCTTGATGTACATACATTGTATAATTACAAGAGAAAGACATAATTATTCACGCAGCATGAACATGACCAAAAGATGCATCACAGCTGCATATGGCCACAGCACAAATGGGTTGTGAAACAAACAAAAAAAAACTTGTGGCTCCAAATCAGAATATCATAAAAAGAATACCAAAATCAGTTGGTTGCATTAAATAAAATGAGCTAATCAAAGGATTACGCACAAACCCATCAACGCAGCCACCAAACAAACTCACAAGGATGCAAACGACAAACTACACAAATGGTCACGTTAGGTTGGGCTTTGTGTGTCCTGCTGCCTTTGTAGTCCCTCCAGCATCAGTATGGACTCTATCATCAGCACTGACATTATCACATTATTTAATACCACTTCGTCATTTTGTTGATGTTATTGTAAATTGTAAAACAATCGTTTAATTATACGCCCCCATCCCACAAACAAATCCACTCTACGAATGCGAATAAAAATTGAATATGACTGCCGACGTTTTAAAAATAAACAAAACAAAAAAGGAACAGGTCAGCCTGAAAGCAGTAATTTTTTGTGTCGTCACGGTTTTTTTTTTCATTTAATTTCACAGCCAAACGCAACCAACATGTGTAAACAACATTGATTTAAGTCACATTTAAAATCAAAAAATATTTTTATTTGTAAGCGGAAACATAAAAGTTTGAATTAAATCACTCGTATGATGGGTAAGTGGAAAAACACAATTCTTTTATTTTATTTTTTTACTTAACAAAACTTATCATAGCTCGGCAAGAGGAATTCATGGAAAATTAATATGGGATATGCATCAGCGAATTCACAGGAATTCGTTGCGTGGACAACTGATAACAATTTAAAGGTTTTACCAAATTCACATTATTTATTTGCTCAATCAATTGTTGTCAATTAAATAGTTTCTTTTACTTTTCTGAAAACTTTATTATTTTGAGTTAACAAAATGGCGGCGAATTTGAGTTTGGCGAGACCTACAATCGAGGTTAGGTTAGATTGAGAACAGGGGCAATTAATGCCGGATCAGTCCCTTTACAGGGGTTACATTTATGACGATTTTGGCATGTTGTACTCTCTACTAGAGGGCATCGGGTGAAGACATTGATAATCGCCTGCAAAAGACATGTCAAATATTTGGCCGCCTAAAACCTACTTGGAAATCTACCTCTTTTTCTCACGAAAATGACAATTTTCAACCGTTAAAAAGTAGAGACTGCAGCTAATTGTTTTGAAAAGTACCTCATACGAAAGTAAAGGGTGTTTTTTATAGAGTGATAAAACTTTGAGTTGGCATCACTGCTTTATTTGACCACCCATTTAACAGCTGATAGTTGCTTTTTGTTTAGTTTGGTTTTACATTTCATTATGGATCGACTTACACCAGAGCAATGCGTGCAAATTATAGAAATTTTTAATCAAAATAATGGTTCTGTTCGTCAAACTTGTCGTGCACTTCGTCCATTTTATGGCGTATGGTTGAATGGGTACGTAAATAAACAGAATTGTCGCATTTGGAGTGAGGAGAATCCACAAGCTTTTGCCGAAACACCATTACATCCACAGAAAATTACTGTTTGGTGGGCTTTATGGGCTGGCGGAGTCATTGGCCCATATGTCTTCAAAAACGATAATGGTCAGAATGTTACTGTCAATGGTGAACGGTATAGGAACATGATTTGAAGTTTTTTCGTATCTCACTTAGCTGGCATTAATCTTGCTGATATGTGGTGCCAACAGGACGGAGCCACATGCCACACAGCGGGCGCCACAATTGATGTACTCAAGGAAACTTTTGGCGAAAAAATAATTTCACGAAATGGACCAATTAATTGGCCCCCAAGATCGTATGATTTAACCCCATTGGATTATTTTCTTTGGGATTATGTAAAGTCACTTATGTACGTCGATAAACCACAAACAATTGAACACCTAGAAATCAAAATTCGACGAGTGATCGTCGAGATACGGCCGCAAATGCTGCGAAAAGTTTGTGAAAATTGGTGTTCCAAATTGCGCCTTGTACGCGCCAGCCGTGGCGGCCACATGTCCGAAATCATATTTAAACATTAATGTAATAAAATTTTCTATCCAATAAAGACCGTTTCATTGATATCAAAAATATATTACTATGTTTTATTATGATTTAAACTTGTATCACTCTATAAAAAACACCCGATACTTTTAAGAGAGTATGAGCATGTTTACATTAGCGGTGATATCCCTGTGATACGTTGCTTCCGACTCGAGTTTGCAGGGGAAAGAAAAGTAAAATAAAATCAAAAATAAAGCTGCAATAATTTTCAGTTTGACATTTACGAATAACAAAACACAAGAGAATTTCAAAGTACATGAAAGAGTGTACTCCTTCCCAAACTTCTCTCGCCGTACACCAACAAACTAACACTTTCAGAAAGAAAAATTTCACAGTGTGAACCGTGACTTTATAAGTTATTGCCAGTATTGCCTGCAAGCATATTAATTTTATATTTCACAAACTATGAAATTGATCCTTTATGGCAACACTGCTACGAATGAAGAAATAAAAAGAATTTATAAAATAAAATTTATAAAATTCCTCTGATTCTTGCGACAAAAAAGTATTTATGTATGTAAACGCATGAGTATTTAAGAAGGCACTTCAAAAGAGAACGTAAGCGTTGTCGCATCGGCATGAGCCTCAATGTAAATCGGCTCTATCATTTACAAAGAGTCTTTATAATAAATGCACTTTTTAATAAATCATCATCACCAAAAGTGCCTTTCCAAAGAGTCAAAGCAGGACTAATTTCTTTAACAGTGTTGAGAGTTATGCATGTAAATGCGTGTGGATGTGTTTTAAAATTGTTTAGAATTGAGTGAGTAATTTATTTATAAATTGCGTTTAAAAACGCCATCAAGATTTCAACCAAATTAAAGCAAACATCAACATCATCAAATATTTAATGATGTCATATAATTTAAAATGTTGTGAATAATTGTTATATAAGTAAAACTAAATAAATATTCATTATAAATATTTAAAATCCATTTAAGGTTTATTTAAGCAAGCTAATCGAATTTAGCTTAATAGTATATTTTGTATATCTTTTTTTCATTTGGCACATAATTTGTTAACGGAGATACATCAGAATTGTATACAATTTGAATAAAATGTATTTGAAATAAAATATTTATATCATTTATAATTGCTCATTATCTTGTTAGAAGGATTTTAATGAGACCAAGGAATTTTTTTTCTATATTTTTTTAATAAACAATGAAGGAGCAGATAATATAATAAGAATTCAAGGTCTATCCCAACTGGCCACATTGTTGCGGATGCCTTATGAGCAACTTATGTCTGCGGTAGACTTCGTTTTCAAAGCCAAACTTTAAAGGAAATCACCGTCTAAAACAGAATGAGCTCAAAATCTGGCATGTTGTCCTCTTTTAAACACTATATGATTAAACAGAACAAACTGCAACTTCAATAATGAAACAGAACAAATCTGCAATTTCAGGAACAATCGCTAATGGCCCATAATAAAATCGACGGCAGTAGCTTCACATTCTGTCTTATTATTGTTTAATTTTCTTTTGTTTACATTTTTCGTATGAAAAATGTATGTGATTTCATGAAAACACGGTAACATTGTTGAGAGAATGAGTGTCTAAAATTGATAGTATAAGAAAAAACGCTGTAAAATTAAATTGATTCTATTTCATGACCACATTCTCTGGCATAATTTTATGTCAAGCTGTATGGAAAATATTGTGCAGCCTGAAGTTGCAGTTTGTTCTGTTTCAACATTCATTCTTATATTTTACAAGTTGACTAATACCAAACTTCGTTTATGGCAAGATCAGCGACAATGTCTTAAATTTTGTCTCCGCTGTTGATAATTTGATCAGAGCAGGCTCGTATTGCAGTCTCAACATCAATAAAAAATTGATTAATTGATTTTTAATTTTTCGCTGACGTCTAATCGGGTGCGATCTACGCGATATATGTTTGAAAATTGAGAATATCTCAAAGACGTGGCCAACTGGGATGCGCAGCTGTTTACCAATACAATTGTATTTCATATTTCGCGTTGGTGGTTTTATTATTTAAGGAAGCTTTCAGATTGGTTTGATTCAGCAATACAAAAGTAGATTGATTTTATCAATCATCATATATTTTTTTATTAAAGAGCTTAAAAAATCACTTTTTAAATGAGTTCGTCCTGTTTATACCTCACTGATGTGCTTTGGTTATATTTAGTGATAAAATAAGACATATTTACACTGAAAAAAATCAAATCAATATGCTTTCAAGCCAACCAAATTATATTATAAACAATTTCTCTATTTATTAAATATATTTATTCTATTCGATATAAATTCATTAGATTTTTTAAGAATTCAATTAGAAGTTAAATATGTAGAACAACTCTTAATAAAAGTTTTCAGAAAATACGTTACATTCAGATCAAAAAACATACCTGACATTAATAAAGTAAATAAAGAAGATAAAAAGTTCTAAATTTTATCATTTTCGTTGGTCCCATTATTTTTATTTTAGCGCACTGTTGAAACAAATTTCAAATATCCTCTTATATTCACTCCCAACACAACTGAAATATTTAATAGATATTCGAAATTATTCTTAAATAGGAACAACAACCTAAATTTAAAATAATATTTTTTGGTTTTTGTGTGGCAGGTAAAAAGCCAACTGGTTTTACTGTTTTTGTTTGTTCTGCAACATTTTGTGGTTACGGATTTACAAATTAGAAGGATAAACTTATTACCAAATAAAATATGCACACGCACTTTGCAATTAAAAATAACAGCATTTATTAGTTAAATAAAGTAATTAATAGAGTTTACTATTTACTGCTATTATATTATAATTTATAAAACAAAGAAACAAGTAAAACAGGTTAAATTTTGGGATAGGCGAAGTATTAGACGCATATAAACAAGCAAAAACACAAAAACTTATTATCACTAAATAATTAAAATGAAAACCTAAAATATTCAATACGAAATGAAAATGGTACGTGCGAACTTTAAATTCTTTTCTGTTGATTAAAATTTGCAATTTCCTTCGTTTGTGTGTGTTCTACTGTCAGTTTATTAAAATTTATCCTTAATTATTCAAGTATCTGTTTTCCGATTGTACACACACATTCAAAATCGTATGTATGCGAATGTATGTGTATGTATGTATAAACATAATTGCACAATTGTTGCTATTGTTGTGTACTTAAATTTGTATACTTATGTTAATGTTTATTAACACTGATGCATTTTCATATTTAATTTTTTAAGTGCCGAACAAATAACTTTATCCTTAAAATAATTATTTACACGAATTTGCAAGCACAAAAGGCAGACATCAAACTTGCACAGCTGTAAGTAAATAAAGGAATAAATGCAAATTTTTAGTAAACGAATTCGACTAAATGTGAAGATTATATACAATTAATAACCAAAAAAAAGGACCTTTTTAAGAAACATACCTTTCAAAAAAAGCACTTGCTTAGGGAAAGTACATAAAGAAATATATTTAAATAAAGCGTATCGGTTGAAAACCAAATCTTAAAACAAATCACTTTTGCAATAAAGGTTCTTTTTGAAAAAGTACCCATTGAAAAAAGTTGGTTTTAAACAGAAAATACATTTTTGAAAAATGTCCATCTAAAGTATCTTTTTAAAAAAAGTATAAAAAACAGTACCTTTTACAAAAGCATGAAATTTAAAAAGGTTCAATTCTCTTTTAAAAAAAATAAATCATTTTGCGGTAATAAGAATAACGAATATTCCTAAAAACAAATTTTTAATAAAAAACATACTTAATTAAGTCTATTTAAAATTGTTTTAGCTGAAATTGAAAGCAAAATAAATAATTTGGGTTAAATTCAAATCGGATTACACTAATTATGTTTCGGATTTCATCCACATCGAAGATCCTTGAGCGTTATCCAAACAGTGAAATTGTTGTTGCTGGTGAAATTCAATGTTCACAACTCACCTTGATTTCACACAACTTCTGAAGGCCGTGCCACAATTAAGTTGCGCAATTTGTGAATATTTTATGTGTTGAAGATCACCAGCACAGGACTTTCGATATTTTTCCTACTTCGTATTCATGCACCTCTTGGCTACACGGATCACTGCACAATTTCGTGCTTCCATACGATTTCAGAACTTTGCAACGTCTCACAAACATGGACGAGACGTATAACGTTGGGGTGAGCTCACAGTTTAATTGGATATTATTTTATTTACCGTTCAAAATATCGATGGGCTTTCAGTCCATCAAAGTAAATCTTCATTAAGCCCAGAACGAAAAGTTTGTTAAATCAAGTTGAAAATGTTTAAGCGAACTTATCATAAATAAGTCTCCTGGGACAGGTGGAATTCCAGCACAGGTCTTGAAGACGTGTTCTACGTCTGCTGGGCTACAGCTTGGCTTATTTAGATATACAAAACTCCTCATCACAGAAAATTTAACAATTTTTGTTTTTTGAATCAAAACTTTCCGTGATAAAATATTAAACTTTACATCGATTTGTATGGAATTATGTCCAGTTTAGTTTTAAACGTCTTATATAAACACATTTATTTTTTTTTTGTTTGGATTAAATTCGTTCATAAAAGCGACATATTCTGTGAGTCACGAATTAAGTGGCCTGTAGTGATTGATGTTAAAATCAAAATTTTTAGTACACTATTTTTTAATCATATTTCAATCAATAGCTTTACAATGAAAACAATTTCAAATAATTATATGTATTATGTACATATGTACGTATATGCATTTAAGTTTTTGTCTATGAGAAGCATCAACACTGTGCGTAGAGTCACAAGTATATCAATATTTGCACGATAAAGTATAAAAATTAAATTAACAACATCAAAAACAAAAAATTCCCACTCAATTTGAAGTTAAACAATACAAATTAGTTTTTCACCGGAAACGTAGTACATGTGAATACATACGGCTGTACATGTACATACATGCATGAACATGCAGTAAAACAAAAACAACTACACAATTTCAACTACAGTATTTAAGTAATTTGACGTTTATAAAGGCTGGCTAATATTTCCGTGCCCACACACGCACACACAATATAAAAAAAATGAATGACAGAGTCCTGTACATGAACTTTAGCATACGAAACGGTAACAGCGCCATCATCATCATCATCGATTTTTAACTAATTGGCAAGATGTGTTTATTTTTCTCTTAATCGTCGCTGTTTTTTGTTTCATTCGCCAATTTCAGAGCAAAAGAGTGAGTGACAGGGCTCTGAGCCGTGTTGCGTTTTGTTGTCAAAAGGGTCATTATATTAGCTTGCGGATACTGGAAACCTAATTATTTTCAGTTACTAAAAGGCGTTTTAGTGTTGCTTTATTTTTGGTTTGGTTGTTTGTTTGTTTGTTTGTTATCCTGTCGTTTCTGCGCTGGCAAAGTTGTGATTTTAATATTAAGTTTTACGTTGATATTTTGTATGCTTTCCGTGAACTAATGGCGAGTGAATGTTTGTTTGTTACAGTGAGTGCTTGAAAAAGTATGATAATTGGTAGTTATTAACTACTTAATTAAGAGTCGAATTACATTGGCGGTTAATTCAATCAAGTTATTATACATATACTGTGATTGAATCTTGCATAAGAAATAGTTTAATTGCTAATAAAAAAAATTAAGCGAAATAGTGTACACGCAATTGACTGAAAAGGTCAATTCTTAAAGGTTAAATCGTTTGTAGGGATATATAAAATTAATTTACAACTGATAGCAACAGAGAACACATAATGCAAGGAAAATAGAAGGCAGTTCCATTCTCTTTATTATGAATAACAAGGACCTTTGAAAATTGTAATTAACCACAACGCCTTGCCACATAATGAAATGCAAATTTCCATTTCCCAGATGTTTTTTCTTTTTTGAACAAATATATTTTTAGTTTTGACTTGATATGAACTGGACAAATAGTTAAAGAATAGGTGATATTATGTTGGAAATTTTCATTTAAAAGATCACAAAATGTAGTACTTTTTACAAGGCGAATAGAATAAATGCACTATGGTCACTCTGAATCCTTAAATTGAGATCTATAATGTGTGCCGCATAAAAACTTTAACATGGGAAAAAATTTAGGCTCCTACCAAAAAAGATCACCCGTTAAAACTACTGAGATCAAAATGACAAATAAGTTCTTGATAGGTTCAATACCATCTCATTTCTTTGGCAACCCGCTAACTAGGCAACATCTTCCCCACAATTCTTTCCCATAATGCAAAGTTAGAGCACGACCATATTTTTATACTTATGTTTTTGTGTGGATGACACTCTTTTTTCCTAAGAGGGCACACTAATCCCTTGGACAAAACAGTTTTCGCTTTCAGATTTTTCTAACCACTTATTCACTAAAATCTATCTGTATACAAAATTTCAGCTTTCTAGCTCCAATGGAACGCTCCCATAAAAATAAGAGACATCCTAGTCCCTTTTCCATTTCCAACATTTTCTGACTTCATATTATTTCTCACCAAGCCCTTCTGGTACATCTACCAGTACCTTCTTATCTCGGCAAGCTTTTGTGGTAAAACCAACAAATTTCTTCTATGATGCTGCGTGAATGTACTATTTCATTATTTTATGATTAAGTGAAGCAGAGTTATGTGGGGCACAAAAACAACGCGAATGGTTTCGTGTAATGTACACATTGTGTGGTTTGAACTTGGCTTGGGGCACTACGATGACTATTGGGTTTTATTAGCGAATTATAAGCGAATTGAGATGAAACATAAACAAATCCATCAGAATTTCCTAAATTACCAGGTTGAGTGTTTAACAAAAAAAAAACAATCACCCTTATTCCAATTGTCGTCGTCAACGTCGCCGTCATTTTATTGTCAATATCATTTTGTTTCAACGTCGTCATCAATTCAATAACATTTTTGCATTCTATAACAGGATGACGACGACGTTGACGATTTATCGTTTATGTCAACATATCAAACACACATCTCTAAATATTTGAAACAGCTGTGTGGTTTTTTTTATTTAATTTTTAACAGAAATTTTATTAAAAGTTGAAATGGTTTTTACTTGTGATATAAATTCAGACTCGAGTGATGATGAAAATACAAAAAAAAAAACAATTTCTCATGTTAGAACGAAAGCTTCTGAGACAGAAATTCGACATATTTAACCTACTGGACAGCAAGTGAACACAAATTTTAATTTTATGTTCCACTATTTTCGCTCATTATTTTCTTACCTTTTGTTATCCATCTCCTAAACATATCGGCGAGCCCAGAGAATTTAAAATTCTTGCCATTTCTTCCCATTGTTTATTAAAATTACTTGGAAGAGTACCTCTGCAAAATCCCACTGCAAGAGAGGGACTCTTCTGCAACTCTTCCACTAATTTTTCAAACTGAGTTGCAATTGTTACTTAAAATTTTTCAGTTTTTTTTTCCATTTTTCAATTTAGGTATATTTCAAATAAAGTCAAGTCGTTATGAAAAATGGCGACGACAAATTCAAAGTCGTTTCAAAACAATATCGCCGGCCAAATTTTCTTGTAGAATACGAATTCTATGTTGACAGTCATCGATAATATCCGATAACGACAACTGGAATAACAATTTGAAGTAAACAAGACAAAACAATATCGTTTGGTATTCATGTTGACAACTGGAATAAGGGTGAATATTTTAAAAGCTCCTCCTTTATATTAGTATTTCAAGTTTCTGCGAGTTTAAATTTATTGTATTAAATTTTGCAAAAGCACCCACTGTGCACTAGTCCACAAAAATACACACACACGCGAGCGCGCCATCTGTTACACACATCAGCTAAATCGTTAAAGGCTCTTCATTCTGTTGGCTGTCATAGATGAAATATTCTAAATTAAGATGGATAAACAAATTTGCATGCATAAACTATTTTAACAAAAACAAAAGAATTTTAGAGGAAAGAAACAAAACTAACTTTTCTTAAATAATTTTACATAAACAATGATGGCCGACAGCATAATTTATTTGCTAAAATCAACCAGTCAGTTAGACCATTGATGAATTCTCATGGAAAAGAACACTTAACTAAATGTTGAATGTGTTGTATGAAAACTGTATAAAATATCTATTGATTCATATATTGGAGTTTGGTTAAGTGTTTGGGAATATTTACACATACAAACATAAATACTTGTGTATAAATTCTACTAGTTGTATAAACATGCATACATATTTGTATACATATATGCAAATTAATTAGATATTTTATGTAGAGCTCATAGGCGTAGTAAGGCCACCTCGTAAGCGTTTCTGAAAAAAAAATATTTTATTTTCAAAACCTCATAAATTTTGTGATGTTGTAGTTCTGATCGATTTTCTTGACGTAAAAGTTAAGAGCGAGGCACATCGAATCCGTCGTACGTACATTACTTTTTTCAGCTGACAATAAAGTATCAGCGGAGGAGGTTGACACAATGAGTACTTTACTGAGGGACATTAAGTCAGCTTGATTTGATTAAAGCACACATTTTCCATAGAATTTGAGGATATTCTGGAGTTTCTTTTAATTGTAATTTTAATTCAATACTATTTAATTTTTGATTTTTTGTTTCAGCTATTGGCCTACCGCGTTTTATGTAAATAAAAATGCAAGTTTTTATTCCATATTGTCCCGACGTTTCGTGAATTGTATGTTCACTTTTTCAAGGGATTTTTGTCTATTTTATTAAAAAGAGAAAAACATCAACAAAGTTGCAATAATATAATATTTACAATTAATGACTTACAATATGAATAAACGTCACATAAATATTATTTAATAATAATTTAAAATTAACAACAACAACACTATTTAATTTAGTTTTGTCACCACACAACACAAAAAGTTAAATAAAAACGAAGCAAAAAAAACTGATAGTTGTCAAAGTACTCAACGTACGTTAAAAGTTGCCAAACTTTTATACTTTGCGTTGACGGAGACGTACGCAGTGTGACAAAGCTCATAAGAAAACCTGCATTTCAACTTGGTTGTCATTTGAAAAAAGCAACTTATAACGTACGACGGATTCTATGTGCCTCGGCCTTTTAGAACAGTCTTGAAAGTCACCTTGCAAACAAATGAAATGTAAGACAAGAGCTGTCTGCAGGACACCCACTAAAAACGATTTTATTTAACTACATGCTTAGAAATTTAATTTACTAAATAACAATGAAATTTAGTTTTTCATTTAGCTTTTCTGCTGTATTAAATTTTAGAATAATTTTTTTATATATTGAAACGATTGATTTTGGCTCAAGTTCAAACCCGAATTTACCCATTTATTTATTCTAATTTTTTTATTCTTTAATTTTTTATTAGAAAATTTTTTGGATAAATTCATTATTATTTTTTATTAAGAGAGTACTATATATAGAACAATTTTTATTATTCATCATACTAGCAGAACGGATCAGTACTGATTTCGAGGTCGCTACACCATCTCATCAGCGTTCTTTGTTCAATTTTACCACTTTTGACGGTGGATACTAGTGATCAGGAATATAGTATCCACCGTCAAAAGTGGTAAAATTGAACAAAGAACGCTGATGAGATGGTGTAGCGACCTCGAAATCAGTACTGATCCGTTCTGCTAGTATGATGAATAATAAAAATTGTTCTATATATAGTACTCTCTTAATAAAAAATAATAATGAATTTATCCAAAAAATTTTCTAATAAAAAATTAAAGAATAAAAAAATTAGAATAAATAAATGGGTAAATTCGGGTTTGAACTTGAGCCAAAATCAATCGTTTCAATATATAAAAATATTAATAAAAGTTCGACTAATTACTTATAAACATTAATTTTAGAATAATTTTTGTTTATTCTATTCTATTCAGTCTATTCTATTTTTCATGTTCTGGCAGGACTGATAACTTGAGATGTGTCGTTCCGGAACAACCTTGTTCTATTGAACGATTCCCTTTTATCATTTATCTTTTATCGTTCCTCGTTCCGCAATTGCAAACCGTCTTGAGGAATCATTAACTTCTTCTAATAAATGTCAAAATCAAATCCTCTTTAGCCGACCGTAAATGTAAAATCATAAATTTTGTCATATCAGCTGATCGTATCTGTTACATGAAAAAGTAATGAAAATGCTTACCTGACCGAAATTTCCCTTGGCCGTAACGTACCAACCTGTGGAAAATAGAATTTCATTACGAGATATTTCCTTTGGAATTATTATATTAGGAATTATTCAATTTACAAATTATTTAATTTTGGCGCTATTTTCTTTTTGGTAGGAAATTATTTCATTTGCGAGTTATTCCATGGAACCGAGTGTTATTGCAAATCGTTCTTAATTTGAGAGTGAAATTGTTTAATACCTAGATGTGTAGCGAGATCTGTAAAAAAGCATTTTTAAACACAAGCTTAAGACGTTGTACTCTTTTAAAATACTTTCACTATGTTACGAGGTTATACATATGTTGAGATATACTGGAAAGCGATTGTTGTACACGTAGAATGAAACTGAAGGAGTGAAATGGGTCAAAAAAGTACTATTTAAAATGTTTTTTTGTACCGAAGAAAAATGTAATTTTCCATCACCGATGTCAACACAAGACTTTTGACAGCTTAACAATTTTCGGCCATTAAAAAACAGCTGGATCACGGTTTGAGTGAAAAAGTTGAAATTGAAACTTGATCGTGTGACTGCAGTATAAAACAAAATATTATATACTTCAAAATAAAAATATTTATAACACAAAAAGAAATATACATATATTGATAAATATACTTATATAATATAAGATTGAAAATCAGTGTCGTCATTGATGTCATATGCTTGAGAGCTCGTTATAAAACGTGAAAATGTATGAAATGTACTTTGCGAGACATTTAAATGAAAATTAGTTATAAGCTACTTCGCTCTAACGAAGGACTTTTTAATGAAAATTGCAACCAAAACGTCGGGAACTAGTTCGTTGTTCGTTATAACCGAGAATTCTTTGTAATCGAGTACGTTATAACCGAGTTTTACTGTAGTAAACTTATGGAGTTTTCTTTTCTTGAAAATTTGCAATGAGGCAAAATTTTCGTCTTAAGAAAACTTTGAATAGCAGTTTCTTTTTTTGATAAAAAGAAAAAGAAATGTTACCTATTTTTAGAAAAAAAAAACGGCATAAATATCTAATATTTATTTTATCCGTATCGGTGTGTATTACTTTTATCCTTTCGAAACTTATCCACATTACGCACAGTATGCATTTCACTACATAAATATAGTTTCATAGTTTGCTTATGTATGTATGTATATATCGCAATATACATATGTATGTGTGCATACATTCCTGGATGAATATGGACACGTATGTTGTTTGCATACTATATAAATAAATGCATTTGATACTTTAGCTTAAGGTTGATTTCGACTTGCCCCCAAACAATTCATTCGTGTGCTGGTGTTGTTTCAGCTGCATCTCCTGCCGATGTCCCGCTTAAACGTTCACTTGTGCGTTGATCTGGAAATGTACTCAAATATTAATTTGCATATCGATTATAAACACCATGGCGAAATTTATGAACACGTGCCTTAGTTCCCTGCATGAAACCATCCATGTTCCAGTATTTGCCAGCAACAAAAAAAATTTATTATTTAATTTTTTTGTGTGATGGAATTTTTTTTTGTATAACTCCCGAAGGCACTCACTTGTGTGATACCCGCATCTAAGCGATATCCATACAAATAAAGGACCACTTCACTGTGTGTTTGTGTGTGTATGTATATTCATTTTGTTTTTTTTTTTACTTCTCTATTGTGAATATACAATTAAAGGAGTATATCAGACATGACAATATTCATTGATTTCATATTATATTTTTGGTTTCTTTTTTCAATATTATGCTATTTAAAATTTAATTGAAAACAGGTTTAAAAAGCTTTTACTCCTTTGATCATAATAATAATGGGCAGGCAAAACAAAAATCCTCTGTTCTAATATATTTTGGCTTTTGGCGTATGCGATAATTTCACCCAAAAGATATAAACGAGAGAAAATGTATTTACATACAGCTGCGGTAAAAAAAATAGAACTACAGAGAAACTTTGTCTTTATTATCGTATTGCAGTTCTATTTAGTAAACAAATGGCCCTTGGGGCACATAACAAGAGTAAAACAAACATTTCCAAAAATAGTTTCTGCTGCAAGGAAATTACTCGCAAAATACTGTCTGGCTGTGAAAATTTGTCGGGGGAAAATAAAGCTCTTTCATTTTTAAATAACACATAATTCGAAAATATAATACATATAAGTATAAAACTGTTAATGTGACCTGACTTTTGTTGTCAATATCGGCAGCGCATCGCTTTTGGAATCGAGCTAACCAAGTTTTCATGATTGTTACCAACAATCTCGATTTCATTCCACCAATTCGATCATCTAATACCACTAAAAAACTACTAAAGCTTACAACGAAATATTCAATTCAAAACTTGTCGTTTTTATGCCCGGTTTTTTTCCTACCCCGCTCACCAACAAAAGAAAAATATCAAGAATTTTATTCATGAATTTAATACCGCGTATAAATTGGTCCTAAATCACATCTACTTTTGAGCATTTTTGCCGCTACATTTTATTTTTTAGGAAAAAATAATGTATAAATATATATATTTTTAATTATTTTTATATGTATATGAGTAATTCACACAGAAAGAAATTAAAATTTCTTTTAAGAAAAAAATTCAATTTTCTTTATTTTGAATTCAATACCATTCGCAACATTGTATGATGATGGCCTAAAATATTTACTTACACATTTTTCTTCGTTGTATTAATAGTTAAACAAATTTTTCACATTTTAATGATTTCTTTGATATTTCTGAATAAAATTTCAATAAAAATTGAGAGCAAATATAAATTTTGTCAAGATGAAATCTAAATAAAATTTAACAACAGCAAAGAATAAAATAAATTGAATTTCGTTTTGCATTCAACAGATCTTCTTAGAAACTCGGCACAGCCAATTGGCGAAACAAAAAAATTAAAAATGAAACGTACACAATTATTTTTCGACAACATCTTTATTGAAACTGATGAAGAAAAAAATATATGGATGTCGGACACGAAATGAACATGCCTTTGCAAAAGTTGTAATGATGAGGAAAACAAAGCCAATGCAACAAACAATTCGTTAAAATAACTAAACAAATTGTTTATAAAATAAATAAATAATGAACATAAACAATATAATATTATTGCAAGCACAATTTGTTTAAATATAATCAGAAATCTGTTTTGTTTTTTTTTTATTTTTTCTTCATAAAACGATAGAAAAAAAACTAATGACGATTTATATTTTGCTGTTGTAAAATTAGAAATAATTGAAATTGCTGAAGTAGCAGTGAACAAAAAGTAACAATAATTCACTAATTCTATTTGTGTTTAAGGACATTTCGATGATAATTTAAGATTGTTTGTTTTGTTTTTTTTTTTTTGCTGATAATCCTATAATATATTTAAAAAATCCTTGAAAAATTCTTAAGAATTCTCAAGATGGAACCAACCAAAGACGCTTAGAAAATTTCATTACAACCGGCTGGTCGGTTGCAAAGATTGTTATGACTTTAAATTATAAAAAAATTTAATTAAGATCCTTATTTTCTAAAGCGCACCACGTACATTGTTTCAATTTTATTAATGGCGTAGTTTTTACTTGTCATCTGTGAAGTTGTTATAGCTTGAGTAATGGCAACTGTTCAAATGACAGGCTATTGAAAACTTGTAGTCTTGGAGTTCTTTGTCGTCTTACAAAGATGTACTCATGGTAGAATAATACAGGTAGTAGCGAAGCGTTAACGGACTTTTTTTTGGGGTTCGTAGCTGTCAAAATTTTATTATGTACTAAAAAAGCACACTTTAACATTTGTTTCGAATGCAAATAAGAAAAGGAAAAGAAACTGAATTCTTTATAGAACAGAAAATGCAGCCAAACACACATGTGAATATAAAATTGTTTGCCATTATTCTTTTGTGCTTTTTGACAGCTTCGAACCTAAAAACATTGTTGTTGTAGCTTCGACACTACCTGTATTATTCTACCATGGATGTACTGATAATTGCTTTTACTTTGATATCAAATACCAGAGTGAATTATTTCAATAACTTATGATAATTCGAAAGAAAACAGTAGAGCTGGCTAGTTCATGAACTAACTAGTTCAATTGAACTACTCACACAAGCGAACGAAGTGAGCTGCTCATAACAGTGAGCATTTTCATTTCATAAGTTTGCGTTTACACACGTCATGTCTTATTGACATGATTGCTACTTTATAGGCGAGAGCGACGTGGCGAAAAGAAACGAGTACTCAGATGCATGTTCTGTCATTACATTTTGTTTTCTCATTCGTAATTTTAAGCCTGAAGGCATTTGCAAGCAAATGTCGTCATCATGACATGACTTGTCTGAACAACAATGAAAGTTCAAAAAAGAAAAAGTAAGACATGACGCATCTAAACGCAGACTTAGTTCATGTTTCTTTTAAGTTCACATTTCTTTTCCGTTCATGATTCTTTTAATTTGCTTTCGCTCACTCTCACTACAGACAATGCCTGATATATTCCGCATATTTGTATCACTTTATTCAAACTATCAAATCCCATACAAATATTTCCTTTTGTATGTTCTTTGACAGTTCTAAGAGACGAGCGTTTACAGAGAAATCCGTTGTTAACCTTTTTGTCATATACATATGTTCATATGTATATGTGTATCACATAAACTCAATTTAATTTTTTACATAAAAAAATATGTGCAGTTTTTTATACTAATTAAAAAATTTTCACTGAGACAATATTTATGTTAATACTTTTGTCCACTTTTTGCCCTTGTTCGTTTATAAAACTTTTGCTGCTTTTTTTTACAAATGCCAAAAATACTGATTTTATATACATACAAATGTATTTCACTTCTTTTATCTTCGTATTCCGAACTGAACTACTGAACTTACTGAACTAAAAGAGTGTCCTAGTTCAGTCAAGTAAACTAAGCTGAAAAGATCTGAAGAGCTAGTTGCTAAATTCAAGCTCGATGGACTCCTTTGCTATCTATATCTATTTTGTAATAATCTGATCATGCGCTTGGATATTACCAATTTAATTCTACCCATATATTTTAATCTTGCTCCACTGTACAATGTTCGTAATTGCATGTTCAAAAGTGCCTATTAAGTTTTTTATTTACCTTAATGCGTTTGAATTTTTAGTAATAAATGTTTCTTTTTTTCTACTCTATTTTCTTTTTATTTTATTAAATAGAGTGTGTTAATGTATTCTAACAAATGTAGGAGTGTGTGTTTGTATATCGTTACCGAAAATGTAAAACGCCTTAGCTAACACTTTTACAATATGAGTAAAAAAAAACACCCATCAAAGACGAATTATTTTTAAGGTTTAAAAAAGCTACTTCAGTTACGCCCTCATGATTTCTAATTTTATGAAACAAAAAGCTCAGTCTTCATTGAATTATACATATATATTTGCCTTAAAAAAAGTAATTAAACAAAAGAGTAATTAAGTAAACAAAAATATTGAAAATAAAGAAAATTGTTTTCGTATGGTGGTGCACAGTAGAGTGTGTCAGTTTATTCTCTTCGAGAATAGATTTCCCCTTTTTACGTTTAGTTGCCATGATTTCACAATTACCGGTGATTTAATAAAATTACAAAACTCTGGTGAAATTTATGCAAATTATAATTCTATTGGCGGAGTAATTTATGATATCTGTGCATATCGTTACATATTGCATTAAGGTACATAAATAATATATAAAATATATATACAGGGTGGCACAAAATCAACGTTATAATGTAAATATCTTTTTTACTTAAGAATTTTGTTGTTTCATTTGTTTAAGATTTGTGCAAATAAGACTTGAAAAATTTAAAATGGAACAACGCACAACAGAACAACGAACAAAAATCATTGAATTTTGTTTTTAATTTTCTGACGCAGCGGGGTTATCCTCGACATTTTAATGTGCGGAGTAAATACGTAGTGTCAACAATAATTCGGGTGGTTGTCACGTTCGGTAAGGAGTCTCCCTGGTGCCGGATGACTATGTACGGTGCACACCACCGCAAATATGCAACGTGTAATCGAGACCGTGGAAAAATATCCAGAAACAAAAACCAGGAGACGTTCTGCACAACTTGTGCGCTGTTCCATCTTCAATTTCATTACTTTTGCAAATTAAATTTCCCAAACTTTCTTTCTACTTATTCAGATATTTCAAGCTTTATTGACTTATTTCTGGCGTGGAAGTTAAATTTTTAGCTGTGGTGTTTTTAAAGACATAACTACGAGTATATAGTAGAATTTTATGAAAAATATTTTTGTAGAACTTTTCAGCAAGCTATTTTTTTGTGTATAAGGAAAGTTTTATGACCCTTTTTCAAGCAAGGGACAAAAAAGACCCGCACACTGAAGAGTTAGAGGCCTCAAATGGTTAACGGAATAGTTTCTCGAAGTGAAGTTTCAGACATTTATACAGATTTACTGATTTTGTAATAGTTTTGAACATTTTTATCATTTTACAATGTTTTTACTTAAAAATTCAAGAATAGTTGCGTCCGAGTACTTTTACGGTAAACTGCAGTAAATGAGTAACTACTGAGTAAACTGAAAAATTTACTCTCCGAAAAAGCTGTTGCCCAAAAAATTTCCCGAACGGAAAAATTTTAAAAATTAGTAAGATTAAGTAAACACTTGATTACAAATACATAGATGTAGTGTTGAAATATAGAATGAGTTCCAAGACGTCATTTGCAATGCAACTGAACAAAGTCATGCATTCCTTAACGCAACCATGCAAACATTGACAATGTCACGGATCCTTTAATGTGTAATAAAAGTTATCGATACGCAAACTAAAGCAAATTGTGTGTATCACAAATTTTGTTACTGCTTTTTTTTTATAAATTAAACAACACAGTTGGTTACTTTGGTTTGTTTCGAAACAGTAGCAAAACCGCATCACTGCCGTGTGTTTTGACGTTTTCGAACTCAGCCATATTTACACTTTTGAGTACTCAACTCTTTTTATTGTTAGCACTCGGTGCAATATTTATTAAAACAGGAATATTTTAAGAACATATAAACAAATTATTTTCTATAATCTTTTCCATATGTTTGTTTTTATTCCATTTGATTTTGCTATTTTTTCTGATTAAATTTATTCAAAAGTATGTACATACATATGTATGTTATTATTTGTTTTCATTAAAAACAAGTGCTGTACTAAGAAACCATATACTTAGCAATTTCACAACTCCAAAGAATTAAAATAACACAACGAAAATGGCGGTAAACGCTTTCTACAACATTTAATATGTTTAACGAAGGAATAGTTTAAAAATAATTATTCACTTATTATTTTTCATTATTTTATTTAAGATTTTTTTATAATTTTTTTTTACAAATTTCACACTTATGTTACTTACCTTCGTTTGTTTACCTTTTGAATCATATGCTTTTTTTACAAAATTTTACCTTGGACAGGTAATCTATGTATTTAAAAAAATTAAATCATTTATTTTTTTATTTTTTTCTGCATGAAGTCGTAGATAAGCACACCAGGTAGGAGTTTCCAGGCGATGTTATAATATTTGTCGGTATACATCCATACATATATATGTACATACATACATTTCCATCTTTCCAAGCCTTTGACAGTTTTGTGTGTATCTACATATGTATATATGTATGTGAATGTAATAATTGTCAAGAAAAATTTCAAATTTCTTTAAAAAAAATTAGAATTAAAATTAGATAATAATTATTATTTAAACAAATATGCGTAATATTAATTTAAAAACAAAATCACATATGTTGCGGTCCCTGCCCTAAAGAACTCTATCATAAGGTAACACTTTATTTTAATATAAACATAAATTACGATAAAAAAAACTGCCTGTCTCAAAAGTCTACACGAAAACGCAATAAATGGCAATGCTAGCAATAAATAATGATTGTTAGGGTAACCATTTTGTTTTATTGTGGGATTTAAAATCGATTTGAGAGGCTTTGTCGATGGAATGATATGCTGATGGAATGTAAAAGTAAAATAACGCAAGATGTAGAAGCAATTATGGAACGTCTTTCATTTGTTGAAAGATTTTTCTTCAAATTCGTTTTGTCTAATTGGCAAACTTCAAGACCGGACTACTTCTGTTGTGCATGAAAATCTTCAACAAACAAAACTTTTTTTAAATTAAATTGGGACTCAATTCGATTGCTTAGATTCTAAGAACATCACATTAATAAATATAAATTAATTCAAAGTTTTATACTGCATGTTTTTAAATAATAAATATAAAATCCCTTTTGGCAATTCAAAACAAATAAATTTGTCACATTTTAATTTTGTTTTCAATATAAACTGGTGAACGAAAATCTTAATATTCATATTCGTTAAATATATTTATTATTTCAAGTTTCAATACACCCACAACTTTTTACTAATACACTCACACCTTGTAAAATTAATGCTAACTTGCTTTAAAATTCTCTTTCCAGTCGTGCTTTTAAATTTACAGGCTACCGACCTGAGCAATGAGGAGAATTCAAGTTAAAATCAAATCAAAATAGTCAGACCAAAAACGAAACATAAAAAAATAATCAGTTGGCTTAGTAAAGCCATCAAGTTCTCAAACCTACTTTTCGTAGGTTTTTTGTATTAAAATTTAAGACTAAACTCGCAGTATAGCTCTATTTAATATAATTGCGGTATAAAACTGTTTGATTTAATTGTTAATTGAGAGTATTTGCATAGAAATATTAAGCGTATCAGTATTATTTTAGTAATGTAAGACAAGATTTCTTAAATATATATAACTCCCTAAACTACAGAAATATACTAGAAGGAAAAAACACAAGTATGCGATGGAAAACCATAAATTTCAAACGGTGTGATGAATTTCGAATGATAATTTGTCAGCTAGTCACAAGTTTCAAGAAAAGAAAAGAAAATTCACTAATTACGAGTTGTTTATTATTAATGTTTTTTGTTTCCGTATTATATAGTATACACGTATGTATGTATATATGTATTTATTGTTTGCTGCCTGTTCTTCGATATCGAAAGACACATTTCTTTCGTATTATTATATTTGAAACAAAAACAACTTTTAAAATTTTGTTTTTTTAAATGTAATTATATGAAAGAAAATCTTCTTCTTCATTTAATTAATACCAATTAGAGTATGCTTACAAACATTATTTTTTAACAATAAGTTGCTTTTGTCTATCATATTTTTTTTGATAATTAGCACCGAGTTATTAATCTAATATAATCTAATATAATATTATTTAATACGAAAAGAAAATAATTTTTTAATATACTATTAAAAAAACTTAGAGAAGTTAAAAATTAATTAATACAATTTAATCTCTAGTTTAATCAAATTCAAATATTAAGTTTGATTTACCAATAAAAAAGATCAATAATTAAACATTACAAATGATTTCAAATATAGTTAATGCTCAGAACCCCGAATATATTCCATTCATTTTGAATACTATGACAGTTAAGAACAAAAAATGTAATAATGTGTTTTTTTTCGAATTTATTTTACAGTTGCGGTTTATAACGCTCTTGAATTACTTATTTTTGACTAATCGGGCGCTGCCTTGCCAAACGATGTGTATATTTGAACAAGCTCAACATTCCACTTATTTTTTTTATTGTATTATTTGCCTTGCGTCTATCGTAACAAATAAAATCGCTTACTTTTGTGAGATGGTATCTTTATATAAATAATTTGCTGTTGAAAGATATTTTTCAAGTAGCTGTCTAAGCATTTCGTTTTTGTTGCACATGGTCACACTGCTAATGATCATTTTTTTCAACTCTACAAATTTTATCTACACTCTTGCTCTCCCTTAAACAATGTTGTTGTTTTTTTTATCATTTGCTTTGCACACTCTCATACTCATTTGGTTTTGTTGTTTAATTTGCTGCTTTTTTTTTTGCTTAATATTTATTCTTTCTTGTTGTTTGTTGTTATCCAATTTACAGTTTCGTATTTTCTTGTATCAGTTTTTACACAGAAATCATCGTGTGAACTACGCAGTGGAATTGAGAAGTTCTTGCTTATTTTCAATACAATTTTTCTCAATAATCATTAACACAAAAAGCAGATTAATTTAAATGTGTGTAAAATTGGTTTCCAAAATTATTTCAATAGCGGAATTAATTAATTTAAATTGAACTGTAATTTAAGATTAACAAGTGGTTTAGAAAAACGAAATTTGCCGAAAACCAACCCCAAATTAAAAGCGAAGTGGCAAAAGAATAAGAAGCGTAATAGCGAAAACAAAGTAAAGAAAACAAAAGTGCTTAAATTCCAAAGCAAACCGCGTGTGATTTGACCAGAAAATAAAACAAAATAAAATTAGACAACACAATTGTTGGGTTACTCCCTAAAATTATTTTTAAAAGCGATATAAATGCGCTCATCCACTGTTCTTAAAAACCAAAGAATTTTGTAAAAAATAAATATACTATACCCAAGTGTTTTCGGTTTAAATTTTGAAATTTGAGCACAAAAAAAAATCATTTATCGTTTGTTATATTTTGTTTGTTTCAACTTCTCGGCATCTAATTGCAAGATTTTCTATTGTTTATTTAAATAATTCTCGCGTTTTGATTATTTTGTGTAAATTAATAGTTTTGTATCCAAACAAAGTAAAATTGCTTCGCCGGCAGAAAAAGAAATCAACCCTCTTTTTGGAATTTTTACTTCATACAACATATGTGTATCTTGACATCTTCGAACAGGTTTTCTTGTACAAATTCCTTCAGTACTTCGTACTACTTTTCGTTTGGCTTCATCTTTCTCTAAATATCCTCCCTATTGTTTTGTTTTAATTACTTTAGTACCGTCCTTTCATGCAAAGAAATGTGTAGAGAAAATTAAAAAATTTTAAAGTCTTTATTTAATAAACAAAAATTTAACCCCTTAAGTGCTTTAAAATTATGAAATTTACCTAATTTGCTTTCAGTGTTTATATTTTTCAAATCTTGCTTTATTGTAATTGTGCATATTTTTTTAATAAATCAAACTAAGTAATCATTTACTGTGAAGAAAAATTAAAAGGTTTTTGTAAAATTCAAAGTGGTCCTTAAAATTCAAAGTGGTCCTTAAAATACTACTACATTTCAAAATACGTATCCCCTAATATCTGCAAATAGTGGAAAGAAAATCAGACTATAATTTTTCTTGCATCAAGTTTCAACATTTTTTGGTTCCTATATCGCAACTTCTACAAACCGTAAGTTTTAGTAAAAAATTTTCTATTAATGCATATTTAGTTTTAATTGCCACTTATGTACCTATTAATGTATTTATGTGTATGTATGTATGTGTATATGTATGTATGAATATTCATTTCATTAAAGTCATAAATCATGGTCTATCCAAATTGTTTGAACTTTTATTCATGTCTGTCATTTATTGTTTTAAAATAAAATTCCAATTTATTTCTTATAAAACATACCGACTATCTATGTACATAAGTATGTATGTTTTTATGGATTAATGTGTTATTTTGAATCATCAGTCATCATGTTTAATTAATAACTTTTATAATTTCCAAATAGCTACTAGATGCACTTAGCATGGGCAAACTCATTGGCGGGGGGGCATCCTTTGCTTCATTGTCGAGTAAAGAATTGTGCCACTTTATGGCGTTTCGTAGGAGTTTACCAAATAGAGACTGCTAGAAAAATAAACATATTAGGAAATATTCGGATTCTACAAGAAATTCTAAGAACAAAAAAATTAAGAACAAGCAAGAGGTCAAAAATTAGTTTAGAACTTGTGTTTGGTTAGTACACTCCTGCTGGATGGGTTCGATATGAGTGCGTATCGTAGTGAGGGCTTTGCAGACAATCTGCTGTGGATCTATTTAGAGTCCCGCGGACTATTATTTCCTGGTAGTAGATAAGTATACTGCTTCTGCCCGATCCAAGTGCGTGAGTGAGTTGTCAATCACTATTGGCTACGGACATTCGGTTATCGTCAAAAGGGTTTGCGCTCCTTATGTCCTCGCCAAAGCGCCGAAAGTCCAACCGGATGTTTCCAGAGAGCGTAGTTCAGTATTTGGTGGTTTGAATGTGTAGGCAGGTGAATAATTTTGAAAAGCTTTCATATGATATAGCTAGAGTGAATCAAAAACTTTGCGAGAAGAATAATCGGTAACTGTAAAAATATGCGTTTCCGTACTTTTTGTACTCGACTTTTTTTTTATTAGAATTAAATTAAAAAATTACAGCAAATTTAAGCCCTTTCGTGTAACAAAGCCATCAGAAAACAAATTGAATGTAGAATTTTCGCAGCAGGATAAGCATGTTCGATGATTTTTAAATATTTTAGTCATAGACAAAAAGTTCTCTTGTTTTTTTCTCATTCCACCGAAATAGAAGCAGTTTATGTAAAAAGTAAAATAAAACTTTGCTAGATTTTTAGCTAATTTTTTAATATTAATTTTTAAGAGAGGGAAATGTGCACTTAGTGATACTTTAATTTAAACGTAATTTCTCAAAAATTTCTTACAATTTTATGTTATTAAGTATTAAAAAAAATACGTCTGATATCCCCTTTTCCTGTAGCAGTTGTTATGTTCGCAAATGTAAAATTCTACTTTGCAATTTTCAATGCTGTGAAAAGAAATCCTAACTGAGTTTATGGTCTCGTAAAAGTGCAAATGCAAAATATCGTATCTATTTTACGAAATCCAAAACAAGTTTTTTTTGGACCTTTGCAAGACCATTTGCATCAAACCCTAAACTCAGCTGGAGTATTTTTCTGAGTATTTATTTTTAATATGGAGTTTGACACTCGCAAGCATAAAAATTTCTAAGTGAAAACGTGAATAACTAGTTATTTCGAAACTTTTTAAAAAATTTCAGATATAGGTAAATAACAAGCATGTTTTTATTTTAAATGTATTACAGCCGCATTCATAGAAAATTAATTTAGACTTAAAATGTATTTTAAAGAAAATTTGCATTTAAAAACTACATAATTTTTTCTGAACACTGGTCCGAATCTCTAACTAAATAATATTTGATAAACTTATTTTTATTTACAATTTTAATCGTCTATTTTCAAGAAGTTTTGCAAAATTTATTAAATATAAATATTTATTTTTTAGTAATTTTTACTATTTGCCCTGTCTTTTTTTTTTGCTGGTTTTCTCCTGATTTTTTCATTTTGCATTTGGTTTGTAAAGCCATTCATGCCTTTTTCTCTAAACATTTTTACAAAATTCTAAAAATTATTTAAAGCTTCACTAAATAAATTCGTAAAAGGAAAAGTTTTCCTTGTGTAAATTTAGTTTATCTAATTACTTGTTAAATAATTTTACGATTTTCACACAAACTTCTTGGTAAATATTTTTGTTTTTTGTTAGTTTTTGTTTTTTTTTTTCTTTTTAACAAATCTTAACTCTCAAATCAAAAATAGTTTTAATGATTTTATTATTTGCGTAACAACTAAATATATTTATAGTAAGTTTGAGTTGTTACTTTTATCGGAGTATAATTTTAATAGTTTCTCACAAATATTTACTAAAACTTAGCAGAGGCAACAAAAGCAAAAAAATGGGTTTGTTTTGCTGCAAAGCTTTTTTATAAGAAACACGAAATTCAGCAGATTCGATGAAACACTTTGTACCACCTTTATAAAAAAAAACTTTGCTTACTCTGTGCTAAACCCTGCGGTAAAAATAGCGTCAAATGAACTTAATGAGTTGTTTTCTTTTGAACGTCAGTAGCAGTAATTATACCCTTTAACAACATAAAAATTATAGAAAAAAAAAAGATAAGATGCAGATATGAGATAGATACGGCGAACGACACTTCAAATTTTAGTTTATGTACTTTTGATATCAGAACAGAATGTTTAGTTAGTACTTTATTACAATAAGCATATTCTGTTTGTAAATAAAGTACAGTATAACCTACTTAACATGTGCAGCAGAGTTTCTGTGAACTACCAACAAATACTCGTATGTAAATGAATGTCGGAGATATTCACAAATGATAAACCTTGAGGGTCAGCTAAAATAGTTTTGTACTTGGGAAATTATTTTTAAATTCAGCAAGTAATTTTGAGGTGACCGACGCGTTAAAGTGCGAGAATTAGTTGAGCCCTCGTCATACCACATGTTTGCAGCAGTATTTAAATTTTGCACGAAAAATTGCCTTTGGAATTGCTTGATTCAATTGATTGATTCATTCACTGTCTTATACATCTTGCCCTCGGCAGCCTTATGAATTTGTGTCTCTGTGTATAACAGAAGTCATGTCGGTAGCAGAAGCTAATTTTGCGTTCTTTAAAAGTTGGTGAATCGTTCTGAAATAAAAGTTCAACCAAAAATATCTTCTTTTGTATATTTTTGCAATTATTTTTTGGCTTCCCTTCATATTTTTATTAGTACGTAATTACGAAAGTCATAATCATTTTTGCAGCGAGCCGTATTTACTAGAGGTTTAAAATAAGGATATTTAAATAAATATGACGTTCTTATTTTCCTACACTTGTGACTTCACGATAAAGAAGAATATGCTCCAAATGCAAGGAAAAAAACTAATGTCTGTGCTACTTGATAGTGCGAGCTAGCGGGGGTTTTGTATAAAGTGGTCATACCGTATACATTTAGAAACAGGTTTGCTGAATATGCTGGAATTAGTCACCTAACTATAAAGTCTATGAAATGTTAAGCGGTGTTTGTGTTGCTTTCTGATAATTTATGGGCAGATAAGTGCGTTAGTTTTTATGGTCTAACGTTGAGATAAACATACATATGTGCGCTCTCTTTCAGCCGAATAATTGCACTTATATGCTTTTTAAAAGTTGATTAATACATTTATGAGACTTGATTGCAATCATTGATTACACGTTGTTTGTTTTTGTTTCGCGAATTCGCAACTTAACTAAATGTGAGTGCAAGCGTATTTCAGAGCGTTTTATGGCAAACGCACTTCCAACTTTTAGCCCCATATCCCAAAATATAAACTGTATGGCCAAATGAAATTAAAGAAAGAACATACAATCTAAAACTGAAAGTAAAAATACTAAAATTCATGATATACGAGTACATACAAGAATAGTAAAATGCTTTGGCAGAGTAAACAAAACTAACATGGCAAATAAGAACTGAATAAGAAACAAAATATACCTATCGTACGATTTTATATATTTAGCTGGGTTAAGTAGATGATGCTCACAACAAAATCTATCAGAGGTATTTTTACTGATGGCGCCCATACTGACACAGAAAATTCACATTCCTCCAGCTGGTCTAATTAAAAGATTTCTGCCGTTTTTTAAATTATCACACTAATTAAAAACATTTTTCATTCAAAAATAAACGAGAACTCTACTAAAACTTTTCATTGAACTGGAAGAAACATTTGTATAAACTTTTCCCCACCTTAATAGTTCTGCTGTATACTAAATGTGGCATTTCAAATGTTTTATTAATGCTATTCCAAAAACTATCACTCACTTTCCTGCCAACAAATTATGAATTGTAGATTAGGGGACTTCGACTTCTAGTTCATATAGCGTTTGTTACTCGCTCATGCATTCAGTTTAAACTTATTTAACTTTGCATGTTGTTTTTTTTTCGTGTCTTATCACAGTGCGATAGAAAACTTTTCTTTCATTTGTTAGATGTTGTTGTTGTTAATGAATTGGTTAGTTTTCGCTTTTTTCTTATCTTATTGCGGGCATAATTTATCACTTATCGATTTAGAGACACCAATAAAAATCTTTGCGATGATTTGAGCTTGATAATACCTTTTAAAACTTTTTACGCCATTTTTGGGTGATTAATCAATATAGAATTTAATTTATTTAATTATGAAACTTATAGGGTTTTAAAAAATTTTCAAAATAAATTGCAGTTATACCTCTGGCTGGCGGAACTTGAGCAGATTTTTTGATTTGCGAGAAAATCTTGCGATTCTCGTTGTGGTACAGGTTAAAACCTATCGGATTTGCAGCACATTTTGCTGCACTTTGATAGCACTCAATTTGTAATCTGTTTTTAGTAAATTATCCTTCAAGTTTTTGTTTGCTTCAAGTTAAAAGTGGCCGTGTCCGCCCAATTGCGATTGTTAAAATAAGGAATTTTTACAAAAATTAGTCAATCATATCGCCAAATTAGAATATAAGACTTTAAAAACGTGAAACTCTATTCTGAAAAGCTTGATTTAATATTTCGTTTTCATATTTGTTGATGTTATCATTAGGAATGTAACGATACGCCTTTTTGCTGATACGATACAGATACTCAAAAAGAATTATCGGCGATACCGTGATACGCGTTTTTATTCAATAAAATTAACAAAACGCAAGTAAAGTAATACTATTATTATATTAGTGTAAGAGATTATTAATATTTGGATATTTGAATTCATTGGACGCGTTCATAACACGTAACTGTTACGCAACCGTTGAGTGTTTGTCTTAGAAATGCTGCCATTTTTTCGCCTTATAAATTTTTTTTCGCTACCAAGCTGATCCAAGAGAGTTATACGCTTTTATACTCCAACTCAACGCCCCTTTGTTAGGTGGCTGCTGCAATTTTAATTTTAATTTACAAATGCAATAAAGTAACAAAATAAAGAAATAGAATTAAAATACTAATTTCATTAAATATTTGTAGGTTTATTATGGTGTCTATTAATATTAACTAGTGTATCCAGCGATCGACTCTGGCGACCGCGTTCTAGAAATTAATATTAAACATTTACATAAATACATATGACAAAATACAAAAACTAAAAGATTATAAATAAACAACTTAAAACTGTCTCATTTCTATGCAAAAGCACAAAACACACATGCATACTTTATTTATTTTTCAAGCTGAAGCTGATACATGTATGTGTAATAAGTGTACATGTGTTAGTAGCAAATGTAAACGGTTGTAGCTCCCTAAATATCGAACCGATTTAAATAAAATTAAGATTTTACACATCCATGTAAAAATCCGTTTATGAATATATAAATCTTTGCAGAATCGGTTTTACGGCCGTAAAAGGGATGTAAAATAACGTGTTTGCTTATTAATAATATATATTACATATTTAGTTCAGTATAAGGTTTAAAGATTTTTTTGAACACAGTGGCGACTTAGAGTTGAAATATAAACACTATAGGCACAGGTTTATTATTTTATTGGAGTATTTTTCTGTGCATTTTCATGTTCTTTCTAAACGCCCAAGTTCTTTCTAAACGCCGATTTTTACCCATTTTCGATTTTTCAAAAAATGTATTATCTATAAAAATTCCAAATTTCGCATTTTTCAACATCCGATTTCTCAAATGCTATACTGATTCGGAATATAACACTGACTGTTCTGAAATCTGCAATGGCTTGGCTTTCTGCCGTAATAGCTCAAGTTCTTTCTAAACGCCGATTTTTACCCATTTTCGATTTAAAAAAAAAATTTATTTCTATGAAAATTCCAAATTTCGCATTTTTCAACATTGGAAATATATGATAAATTGGGTTTTGAGGTTTCGGAACTTTCCTCCTTAAAAAAATAACCTATTTTTAATTATGTGAAATTTTAACTATTAAAAAAATAGTTGTGTAAATTTTTAGATTTAAAAAAATTTTATTTTTTAAAAATATCTATTTTTTTATGTGTGTGAAGATAAATTTCGAAATTTATAACCCTAGACACAAACCATTCGCATTAACAGAGCTATGTTACAATGTTAACATAGCGCTGTTAAGCATAGAAAAACTGAGGGTATCTATTCCAAATGGAATTATGACCACATTTTTTGACCAAATGGACAAAAAATAGAAGGTACAAGCAGCTAATTCTATTGTTTTTATAAAACAATAAACATTAAACACAAGCATGTATCAAAACTATACTTTCTGACACACACAAAAACTATTATATTCTTTAAAGGAAGAATCTGAATTCCCAGCTACTGGACATACCTGGGCGAGAAAAAATGAATGGATTTTATAGATTTTATGCTCCCCTAAGACACCCAATTGTCAGAAATCTTAACAGTTGGATTTTTAAAGAAAAATTTGGATTTTAGTGAATTTCCAAATTTGGAATTTCTCTAAAGGATGAATTCCCAGCTACTGGACATACCTGGGCGAGAAAAAATGAATGGATTTTTATAGATTTTATGCTCCCCTAAGACACCCAATTGTCAGAAATCTTAACAGTTGGATTTTTAATAAAAAAAATTTGGATTTTAGTGAATTTCCAAATTTGGAATTTCTCCAAAGGATGAATTCCCAGCTACTGGACATACCTGGGCGAGAAAAAATGAATGGATTTTATAGATTTTATGCTCCCCTAAGACACCCAATTGTCAGAAATCTTAACAGTTGGATTTTTAATAAAAAAAATTTGGATTTTAGTGAATTTCCAAATTTGGAATTTCTCTAAAGGATGAATTCCCAGCTACTGGACATACCTGGGCGAGAAATAATGAATGGATTTTATAGATTTTATGCTCCCCTAAGACACCCAATTGTCAGAAATCTTAACAGTTGGATTTTTAAAGAAAAATTTGGATTTTAGTGAATTTCCAAATTTGGAATTTCTCTAAAGGATGAATTCCCAGCTACTGGACATACCTGGGCGAGAAAAAATGAATGGATTTTATAGATTTTATGCTCCCCTAAGACACCCAATTGTCAGAAATCTTAACAGTTGGATTTTTAAAGAAAAATTTGGATTTTAGTGAATTTCCAAATTTGGAATTTCTCTAAAGGATGAATTCCCAGCTACTGGACATACCTGGGCGAGAAATAATGAATGGATTTTATAGATTTTATGCTCCCCTAAGACACCCAATTGTCAGAAATCTTAACAGTTGGATTTTTAAAGAAAAATTTGGATTTTAGTGAATTTCCAAATTTGGAATTTCTCTAAAGGATGAATTCCCAGCTACTGGACATACCTGGGCGAGAAAAAATGAATGGATTTTATAGATTTTATGCTCCCCTAAGACACCCAATTGTCAGAAATCTTAACAGTTGGATTTTTAAAGAAAAATTTGGATTTTAGTGAATTTCCAAATTTGGAATTTCTCTAAAGGATGAATTCCCAGCTACTGGACATACCTGGGCGAGAAATAATGAATGGATTTTATAGATTTTATGCTCCCCTAAGACACCCAATTGTCAGAAATCTTAACAGTTGGATTTTTAATAAAAAAAATTTGGATTTTAGTGAATTTCCAAATTTGGAATTTCTCTAAAGGATGAATTCCCAGCTACTGGACATACCTGGGCGAGAAAAAATGAATGGATTTTATAGATTTTATGCTCCCCTAAGACACCCAATTGTCAGAAATCTTAACAGTTGGATTTTTAAAGAAAAATTTGGATTTTAGTGAATTTCCAAATTTGGAATTTCTCTAAAGGATGAATTCCCAGCTACTGGACATACCTGGGCGAGAAATAATGAATGGATTTTATAGATTTTATGCTCCCCTAAGACACCCAATTGTCAGAAATCTTAACAGTTGGATTTTTAAAGAAAAATTTGGATTTTAGTGAATTAGTGAATAGCTGGGAATTCATCCTTTAGAGAAATTCCAAATTTGGAAATTCACTAAAATCCAAATTTTTTTTATTAAAAATCCAACTGTTAAGATTTCTGACAATTGGGTGTCTTAGGGGAGCATAAAATCTATAAAATCCATTCATTATTTCTCGCCCAGGTATGTCCAGTAGCTGGGAATTCATCCTTTAGAGAAATTCCAAATTTGGAAATTCACTAAAATCCAAATTTTTCTTTAAAAATCCAACTGTTAAGATTTCTGACAATTGGGTGT